>RJWM01005977.1:0-87685 GCA_004363535.1 Dasyprocta punctata
AAAGTAGGAAATGAAATATGCTCTGCAGAGTGAGGGCAGGCCAAGTAAAGTAGGAAAAGAAGTGCACTGTATGGGGTGACAGCAGACTGTTGAAAGAGCTTACAGTGGCCATGAGGATAATGACTGCTGTCTTTTGTATCTGTTTTTTCTCAGGCTGAGCTGAGAAACCTGCTTGATCTCAAGGGTAGCATTTTCTGATTGGTCCCAGGCGCATGGCTGGGGAACTGTTTTGTGTGCACGTGTTCTGAACCTCCAGGATTGAGAGGTCACACCTGTTGATCATGCCCTAATTTCCTGCCTCACTTACACATGTAGAACTTCAAAACTATGTGATTAATGAGCAAAAGTAAAGAATTTCAGTGAGCATGTTGTTGATAAGATGATTACGTTTGGCAGCTGATAAGAGGTAATGATGAATCATTTGATCTTTTTTACATTTTACAGAAAAAAGTGACTCATGAGTTACATTTTCTTAAGTGAACAATTCTACTCTCTGGTTTATATCTACAAAAACAGATGTCAACTCATTGTTTCTAGCAAGCAGCTCATCTTCTTGACACATTGATCTTAATTGCCTAATAGTTTTTTGTCCCTCAGTGCTTTGTTTAAAAGCCTGTAGGACTATCAGAAGGGCATTTCATTTTTAATTACTGAAAATATAGAGTAAGAGAAAGTTTAAATTATAAATTTAAATTATAAACTTGTGGATATTTTCATTATTTTATTACTTAAGATAGAAGGCAATGGCAAACATCAGTGAGTAGTTTATAAATGTTTAAATGTCATTTTGTTGTTGATAACTGATTTTATTTTAATTCAGGTTCTTTATTGGCAAGATATTCAGAAGAAATGGCATGTTAGAAAGCAATTATAATACATTTTCCTATGTCCTAGAGTATGAATACGGAAAAATAAAATTCAGGTGACAAGCTAAAGTTAAAACCAGAAAATTCTCAGTGCTTGGATTTTATTCTTTGAGTACCTTTAGTAATCTCATCCAGGGATTTTGTTTTATAAATTAACCAAACCTGGTGAACAGTTGTTTAACCTGAAATTTCCTTATACCTAAAACTTTAGATTTAAGACTTGTATAAGGAAGAGTTTAAGTGACTTTGACTTTCAAAGAAATTTTAAAAGGCCTGAGGCCTAACCACACCCTGGGTCAATTGCATTAGAATCCAAAAGTTGAAACCTAAGCCATGACATTTTATTTTAAGCCACAAGGTAATTTCTACATGCAGACAAGTGTGCAAACTGTTGATTGGAATGCAAATTTCCAAATTCTTACAACAGTGCTTTTCGTAGCATCTTCTGAGGTCCTCCTCCATATTTTTCTGCCTTTGTCTCTTGGGCCCCTTGAAGAGTGATTGTTGTTTCTATACACAGTCAATTTGTCCCACTCACTGTAGATATTAGTGACTGCATATGCTTGTCATGTCTTTCTTTGCTTTTTTTGTGGTACTGGGGACTGAACTCAGGGTCTTTGTACAGAGCTACATTCCCAACCCTATTTATTTATTTATTTATTTATTTATTTATTTAAACTTTTGAGACAGGATCTTGCTAATTGCTAAATTGCCTGGGCTGGGCTCAAGATTGTGATTTTTTTGCCTCAGCCTCCTAAAGTGCTGGGATTATAGGTGTGTGCCATCACACCTGGAAATTGTCATTTCTTAAAAAAAGAAAAAAAAAGTCTTTTCTATGGGGCTATTTTAACTTGTGCTTTTCTGCTTTCTATTTTTTCTCTTTCCATTCCACCCCAGGAATAACAGTTCTGACTTCCTAGAACACCCATAATTCTAAAATGTGCTTGGAAACTGATGAATTAGTTACATTTCATGTGAGCTACAAATCCCATATTAGCAATATTATTTTAAGGACAAGCAGCAGAGGCATCATTCTTAATACCCTTACTCCATAAGTTTATAATCTGTCATTCTTTAATAATAAGAATACTTCATTATAAAATTCAAAATTCACCCAAACATGGTGGTATAGCTCTATAATCCTGGCACCTGGGAAGTTGAGGCAGGAAAATCTCAAATTTGAGGCTAACCTGGCCAAGCAGAGTTCAAGGTCGCTTTCGGCTTACATAGCAAGACTGTGAACAACAATGACAACAACAACAATACCCAAACAAACAAACAAAAAATAAACAAAAAAGCAAACTAATTTCTTGGAAGACACTTTTTGCTGGGGGGAGGAGGAGTCGATTTATTTATTTATTTTTAGTTTCTCTTGTTTATTAGAGTATTTTGAAATACATAACAATTACATTAGCTGGGAGTGGTAGCACATGCCTATACCCTCAGCAGTACTGAGGCTGAAACAGGAGGATTGCTGCAAGTTTAAAGCCAGCCTGCGTTACATAGTTAGTTCAAGTCTAATTTTAATTACATAGTAATACCCTGTCACCAAACTAATAATAATAATAATGACATTCCCCAGCACTAACACTATCTCAGATCACCAGGCATTAGATTCTAATGAGGAGTGAGTGGGAAACCCAGATCTCTCTCATTGTTACTGGTGTTTAGGGTCCTGCAGATTTTTCCCAGGGATTCTTTCCAGGTTCTTGATGTTTCTGAACAAACAATTGATACACAAAGAAGTAGCAAAGATTTATATTTATTAAAGATGGGAAAAGAAGCACACTTTGCGGAGTGAAAGTAAGCCACTGAGAGAAGCCCACAGTGGCCACAAAGTTAATAGTGGGGGTCTTTTGTATCTCCCATTCTTCAGCCTGAAGTCAGATCTAGGCCATCCTATCGAAAATCTGGTTGATTCCGTGCTGGATGTAAATGAAGAATTGAAGAATGCACTTTCTGATTGGTCCAGGTCAGGGTTTGGGAACTGTGTTCTGGGTCTCTGTAATTGGCAGATCACCCCCACTTGACCAGCCAGTTTGCCCCACCCTAATCACCATGCCCTGCTCACAGTAGGGCTTCCACTCCTGTGAGAATGTAATGTCCCAGCTGATCTGACAGACGCTCAGCTGATAGCTTGAGCAATAGGAAACAGCAGTAAATACAGATGAAACTTCACTCACCTTCTGTTGTGCATCCCTGTTTGAGAGGAGTTTCTTTTAATTGACCATATTAAAACATCACGGAAGCTATTTTAGTTCATCCTTCTAATAAGCCTGTTGTTCTTGTTCTCTCTGTTCCCAGCCTTTCATTTTTTAAAAATCAGTTTTCTGATCATTTTGTCTATCTTCTATGACTCTTTCCTCTAATTATTCTCTTTTGTCTGCCCCAGTTACCTGCTTAGGTAGCAAGTCATCAACTTCCATTTGTGTCATCATTTCCATCTGCATTAGCCTATAAGCATCTTTCCCCCACCCAGCAACTACTCTTGTTTAGTATTTATGCTTTAGTTTCTGTAAATATTTGAGGATAGAAAAGGTGCCAGTGTGGTCTAATGAGAATCTGACTGGAGCAGAGAGGGCCAGGTAGTGCTCTTGACTAACTGCCGTGAAATCTGTCCTCTACCGGAGGTCAAAGGCACACACTAGTTGTTCACATCTTAGGAAGTCTTAAGAGAATCAGTAGCTAGCTATATTTAAAATCCAACAGAACTTAACTCAGCACCAGAACACCAATTTAATAATTTATTATAATTTACTGAAACTGCTGTTAGGAGAATGGAGAAACTTACAAACGTACATAGTCAGCTGATGTTCTTGCTGTAGTCCATCTACATGGGAAACATAATCAGGGGATTCTCTGGGTGAGATTAAAGTAAAAGTATTCATCCATGCAGGTTAGATAATGAAAATAAGTGAAGTCGACTAGGAGCAAAATCTGAAAACTTGAAAAGTCAGATCTTGTTCAGAGTTTGCTCAGATATTTCAATCCAGGAAATTATTGCCTCAGTTTTATAAGACAAATGATTTTTCAGTAAAAGTCAGGAAGCTGAATTTTAAATAAATTATGGGCTTGTGGCTAAAACTGTTTTAATCTGAACATCAAAATAAACCACGATAAAAATAGTTATAATGCATTGCATACATTTATATGCAATGATGTGTTGATACTGATACACAAAATCACAGCAGAGGAGTGATAGGTCTTGGTCATATTAGAAAGCCAAGTAATAAATGATGAACTGGTGATAGACTACCATTTGGCAACCATAAAAGTTAATGAAAGCAGGAATCACCAATAAATGATGTGAAAATCTGGATAGCAACAGAATACAGTATTTACATAACCTTGAGTTTGCTCTCCACCAAATTCTTATTAGATACAAAAATATAACTTTACAGTGGAGGAAAATACCTTAGCACAGTGACTTGCTTATCCAATAAAAGGCCAAATCAACATTAGTGCTTCTTGATATAATGTACTAAGAGAAGAACATCATGATGATATTCCTGCCAAACATACATAAGTGTAAATAATCATAAAGAAATATCAGACAAACTCAAACTGAGGTTTGTTCTATATGTCAAATGATGTGTGCTACTCAAATTTCACTGTCACCTGAGGCTGAGGAACTGTTCCAGATAAAAGAGGTTAAAGAGACATGACAATAAGTCAATACTCAAACGGAAATTTTTCTTGTTTTGAAGGACATTATTAGTCAGGTGTGGTGGTGCATCCCTGTAATCCCAGCACTCTGAGAAGCTGAGGCAGGAGGATTGCAAGTTTGATCCCAGCATCGGCAATTTAGTGATTTAGTGAGACTTCATCTCAAAATAAAAAATAAAAAAAAGGACTGGGGATGTAGTTCAGTGTGAAGTTCCTAGGTTCAATTCCCAGGACAAAACAAACATCTGTAGAATAGGTGATAGCACTGAACCAGTATTAATCTTTTGATTTTGATAATTTTACTGTGGCTAAGTAAGACATACACACTGAAGTTTTTAAAGGTAAGGAGGCCTTATGCCTGCAATTTATGACTGAATGGTTCATAACAAACAGAGTGAGAGGATGTAGCAAATGTAAAATACCAACATGTTAGCATTTGGATGAAAAGTATACAGGAATTCTTTGTATCATTCTTGCAGTTTTTTGCCTTCCTGAAATTATATCAAACTGTAAATTTGGGAATAATCTCCAGTTTGAATCAACATTCTCTGCAGAGGTTACAGCTCACAGAATTTTCCAAGTCTTTTGGGTGGGTCTCTCCAGGGCAATGTGACAGGATGCATAAGACCTGGTAGCTGTGTCTTCTCTTCTTGTTCTCTTCTTTAGACACATCAATACAGTTGTCAGTGCCACAGTTCTACATATTGAGAGATCCTAACTAGAGTTGCTCTGTTCACATAATGAGAAGAAATTCTCATCTTCCTAAGTTATTGTTTAGCACTATGGCTACTGCCTTTAGGAATAATTTCCATCTCTCAGGGCTAATTTCACAGCTTAGACATGTGAGGGCAATTGTGAGGCGCTCTCTCTCTCTCTCTCTCTCTCTCTCTCTCTCTCTATATATATATATATATATATATATTTTTTTTTTTTTTTTTTGTGGCACCAGGGATCAAACTCACAACTTTGCTCCTGCCAGGCAGGTGCTTAAGCCACTGAGCCAAACTCCTGGCCAGTGAGGGCAATTTTGCTTGCCACATTTGTTTAGAGTATAACTTTTAACTATCAATGATATCTTTATGCTTCTCGTAGATAAATTCATGGCAAGCCCTGTCATAATTTAACTGCTTTAATATCTAACACCGAGCTCTATACAAGTCTAAAACCTTCATTTCTTGGTTTCTTTGTCTCTGGCCTAGTCCTAGGTACATGCAGGGTTTCTCCTTTGGTCACGTTTATTATAGTCATGTTAGTAATTATACATTAGTCAAAAAGCAAAAGCTTTCAGCGACACACTAATGTACAATTCAGCAAGTGCTCTGGAATTATAATGAACATTTCCATTTTAATGAGGTTTGGTTGAATTGCTAAAGTCTGTACAATTTAATAAAATGGTATAGCACCTGCATTAGCAATCCAACCATGCCTACGTTAGAGATCTATGGGAGAGAGCTTATTTCCACCTTCATTTCTCTTCCATAGAAGGAAAAAATTGCTGGATAAGCCATTTTAATAGCGAAGGAAGCAGCAAATTGATTTTTTGACAGGACTGCTGGGGAGAATGACGAAGAGTGGGTGGAATTAACTGAGCAAAATGAGAACTGAGATATTAGTTCAGGATAAACCAGGATCCTGATAGTCAGGTTTGGATATAAATTAAAATAACAAACACACTGTTCCTGAAATTGTTCAACAGAAGGAAAATCATACATAGATGAATTTTCAAACAGAGTGAAATTTTAAGTTTTTTTCTGTGAATGTCACAGAAGCTATTTTTTAAAAATATAATGTGGCATAGGTCGAGTAGCACCATGTGCAACATAGGACTTGAATCTAAGGATCTTGATGGGTAGTTGCATTCAAATTAGAAAATTATTGAAACATGTAGATGGTAAAGAGAAGGAAAGAGAATGGGTGGAAAAGCTTTGATGTGATTTTGAGTAAAGTCGGGAGGACCAGTCAAGAACAACGGAAGAGAAATGAAGAGAGAGAGGAGGGAGAGGGGGAGCCATGGGGGAAAAGCTTTGTAACAACAGGTGTTTCTGAGAAACGGGCAGTCTGAAACAGTTTCCAAATTTGATGTGAGCAACAGTTACTGATAAGAAGCTTAATATCTACAACAAGAAAATATTGAAAATTGATTTAATAAATGAACGAGCCAAGAAAAAGAGAAGTGGGACAGGCCTTCTTCCATTCACAGTAGGGGAGGAGTCTGGTTATTTTCTCTTTTTCTCATAAAAAAGAAAGGTATTTCTCACTGTTTTTTAAAGAAATACAGGAGCACTGGCTCTGTTACAGATGATGGAGAAACAGGCTGAATGTTTCTAGCCAGCTGAAGCAGAATTATTGTCATTTTTGCTCTAGGAAAATAATGATATTTCTGCTTTTGCAGAGACCCCTGCTCAGCAGCCGACGGCAGCTTTAAGAAGGCTGCTTGTCACTGGTTCTGCAGCTTTGGAAGGCGGGTCTGGCTTCAGATTTGGGTTTTGTGTTTTTCAGCCAGTTTCTTTGTCTTCATTCCTATTATCAGACTTACCAATCTGCATGTGTGCCTCCTTTTCTACTTTTCGCACTTTATTTATTTTCTTGGTGCTGGGGATTGAATCTGACACCTCAGGAATGCTAAGCACACAGTCTATTATTATTAAGCTACGTGCCTAGCCCCCATTTCCCCACTTTAGTAAAGAGGCAGTGTCCTTATATTAAATGCAATTCTCTGCATTAAAGTTATGAACCACACTTACTCTCACTTTCTTTGGGAATTCATGCAGTGTTTTCCTTTCAATATTACCTATAATAGATGACACTTTCCTCTACTGGATCAGTTCTATCAGTGTGGGAGCAGGGCTTAATATTCCTATGTTGAAAAAGCCCTCACTGGCATACATATGTCTATCTGTTTCTTGGCTCCAATAAATAATTGTTACTTCCTTCCTTTCACCTTGCATGTACTCAACTCCTCCAATTTATGCTCTGCTATCACTTCCTAAAAACATGCCATCACATTTGTGAGTGACTTCCATGGAATTAAAACCTGTAGCAGACCCTCTGTTTTCACTTTTCTTTAGTCTCATCCATGTTGGCTCTAATTTCTCAGTCTTTGAATCTTGACGAACTCCTTTCCTGGAGATTACGATGCCACGTTTTCCTTATCTTCTGATCACTGCAGACCATTTTCTCAGCCTTTTGCCACTATCTTATTCTTTACCCAAAGGTTGAAGTTCTTTAGTGTCTTTATGGATCTTTTTCTCTTCTCTTCCCTTCCCCTACCCTTCTCACCTTATTGCACTCTTCCCAGGTTATCTCATCCACACCCATAACTTTCCTTATCATTTTTATGCTGCTAAGTCTCTGATTTTTATCTGTAGCCCAGGTTTCTCTAGTCACCTCTAGACTCTAAAATTCAGTTCTGTATTTATTGTTTCTAACAAAAATTGTCCGAAGAGTTTTTGTTTTTTTCCTTTCCTCTTTCTGGAGTTTGAACCCTGGGGGTACTGGGCTATATCCTCAGTTTATTTTGAAACTGTTCCACTAGTTGTCCAAGCTGGCCTTGAATCAATATCCTCCCTCTTTAGCCTCCCAAGTAGCTGGAATTACAGGCACGTACCACTACACTTGGTTCAAAGGGAATTCTCCCTCTAGAGAACCTTGACCAATATAATATATGTATGAATCAGTTCCCCCAAATGAACATTCCTATTCTGTATTACAAATACCCACCAATTAGAAAAAGTAATTCTCAAAAGCAAGTGAATTCTTGATTCATCTCAACATATTCCCTGCCTCGAGAAGACAATCCTACCTTCCAATGAATAGATTCACACTCTCTACCTAGCAACTTAAGCAAAAAATAAGCTCAGGATTCATCCCTCATTCCTTTCATCCCCACAATTAATTTCATCACAAAATCTTGTAAATACCATCTCTAAACTACACATCAGATCCTGCTCCTTCTCTTCATGTCCATTCATCACTGTAATCTCTTTCAGGCTACTAGGATATGACCCTCCAGTTGTTCCTCCACTTTCTTTATTGTCACTGCCCTTTTCCTCCTGATAGCTCTAGTTCATCTGTTACTGCATGAGAATTATGTTTAAAGTATAAATCCAGTATGTTCTCTCTTGCCTAAAAGGTTTCAATATCTTCTCTATGAATTTAAAATGCAAACCAATGTTCTTGTTAGGACCTTCAAGATTCTTTATAATCATGCCCTTCCTTCCTTCTCAATCCATCTCAGGCTTGCATTCTTCCATTATGCTCTAGCAGAATTGATTCTGTTTTGCTTCCTTGAATATGTAAAGCTCTTTCCTGCCTCAGGTCCTTCTTACCAGTTACTCTTCCTTCGAACTAGAAGTTTCTCCTAGCCCTAATCCAGTCCTTTTTACCCTTAGTTCTCAGTTGAAACGTTCAATTTCTTTCCCTGGATACCCTACTTGCAGATTTCCTCAGTCCTTATATCCCCTGATTCTCTGGTCTAGCACCCAATATTTTGTTGTTGTTGTAGTCGTTGTATGTTTTGCAATTTTTTTCTTTTCTGTTTTCTTTTTTTGTTAATAGTATTTGGAATACATGATGCTTATGTGTTGGAGACTGCTATGAAGCAGTTCTAAGCAGGATTTAAAATTTACTAATTGGCATTTTATTTATCTGTGAGCCTGTCCTAGGCCTAGGCCCCTTGCCTGGTGATGGGAGCTGATTCACAGTAAGGAAACTCTATGAATCACTGGTCCTGATCAAGGCCTGTAGTGGCCACTGAGGTCAGAGATACCTCAAAAGGCAAGATAAAAAAGGTCGCAGCTGAGGACATATTGGCTCCACAATCAATTATGTTAATAGAGACTGCCCTGCAAGCATCTTACTCTGCAGGGCATCACAATCCCATCACAAAGGCCATTTTGGAGATAACATAGTTCTCCATTCCTGGCATTCCTTCCTCCTTGGAGATGTCCTTAAAGTAACTCCCAAGTCCTGCTCAGTTCCAGCTCCACCCTCAGAACCTCCCTCAGTATCCCCTCTCTTTGTCTATTTGAAAATATATACGGGTGATCCAGATAAACTTTTTGTCTTAGCCCTCATGATAGCTGCAGAGTCAAGAACTCTGCAGGGGCTTTCATCCTCCTGGAGCCCTAAAATCATACAACTTGTCTCATTTATTTAAGCCCTCGCCATACACTCGTTCGTAAGATTGGGGATCTAGGCCGGGTCCCCGATACTTATATCCATCTTGCAGAGTGGGTATATGTGGGTAACATATCTTGATTTTTTTATTACTTCTTCCCCCTCCCTGTTTCTAGATCCCCTTTCCCTATGATTATTATTATTATAATAATTATTATTAATATTGTGGTTAGCATTTGTCACATAAAGTTTACATTCATTGTGGGTAGTTGGTACATGTACATGATGTATCTTAAATCTTTTTGTAATTCTTTCCTTAGTTATTTAGTTCCTGTTACTATGATTTTTGTTTATCTTGATGATGGAGATGTGAAACATCATCTAGTGTAGTACAGAAGACACGGAACATCCTCGTAACAGTGGAACCACCTAATCTGAGTTTGAATCATGGACATGGCCCCCTGGGTGTTACTTAACTTCTCAAATCTCAGTTTCCTATTCTACAAAATGTGAGCAAACATACTAACCTCCCAGTGTTGGTGTGAGAAGGAAATGAGACTGCAGATATAGTCATCGGCAGATAGCCCGGTATATCATGAACATTTCATAACTTTTACATAATTTTATTGTTCACTTTTTCCTCAACAGCTAATATAGTTCTCAGAACACAGTAGGCTCTAATTAAATGTTTGTTCAATGACTAAATAAATAACATTAAACTGATAAGAACAGATATTATACTTGATCTTAGTCAAATGACCAAGAAGCGATTAAATAAATGAATAAATTGTGGGCTTAATTTTGCTCAGAGGATAAAGCAAAAACACATTTGAAGTTATTAAATGGTGCTTAATACATAGTGAATGCTTAGTGAAAGCTTATCATTAATACTTAAAGATGGTTCTAATTGATTGGTATGATTAAGAAATATACTCAGCTCTTTTCTAAAGCAATTATCATTTTTAATTGTTCATTGGGCCCTTTCCAGCCCATGTAATAGGGACAATCATTCCTACAATTGTCCTCCATTTATTTTTTCCCCTTCCCTTCCCATCTCTTACCTTCCCTTCCTGTTTCTTCTCCTCTCGTCTCGTCTCTCTTCTCTTCTCTTCTCTTCTCTTCTCTTCTCTTCTCTTCTCTTCTCTTCTCTTCTCTTCTCTTCTCTCCTCTCCTCTCCTCTCCTCTCCTCTCCTCTCCTCTCCTCTCCTCTCCTCTTTTCTTCTCTTCTCTTCTCTTTTCCTTTTCTCTTTTCTTTTCATTTCACCCTCCTCCACTCCTGTATTCCTGAGGATTAAACTCAGAGCCTTTTCACTGAGCTTTATCCCCAGCCCTTTTCTCATTTTTATGAGACAGGGTCTTGCTAAGTTGCTCAGTTGCCCAGGCTGGGCTGGAACTGGCACTGTCTGGTCTCGGCACCTACAAGCACCACGCTTTTCTTTCCTTTCATTTAAGCAGCCTTTCTCTTGGATCCTGCCTCCCAGCAATGGCCACCCTACTCTTCTAAATCTAACAATTTCCAAGTTTATAGTTTTGCCTTGGACCTCCTACTGCAACTACACAAATATTATTGGCTACTTGGTTTTTCCACTAAAATATCTAGTAAGCATCTTAAACATAATATGTTCTAAACCACTACTGATTTCACCCTCCTCTTGTTCCCCCAATTTTACCTTCTCCAAAATTTTCTTATCTCAAACACAGTCAGTGACTCCTTTTTGTTGCCAAGACTAAAAACCTCGTCTTTACCTTTTGTTTTGTACTCCTTAGGCCACAAATCTTTCAGATCTGTCTAGAATGTGTATCACAGATACAGCCACTTACTGGGTAAACTGCTCTCCTTTCTTTAAGTCAGGTTCTCCTTCCATTCAATTATTGCAATAGGTGGTTCTTCTCCTCCAATTCTCCCTCAACCCGTTTGGCTCTTGTATTCTTTCCCACCTCTCCACAGGAAATTCCCATGTCACGGCGGTAGCTAATGACTTCCACATTGCCCTCAATGTCCCTGCTTTTGCCTCTTCCCTCGGTTTCCCAAACAGCTACCACAGTTAGCCTTTTAAAATGGTACATCCTTCTTGTCCTCAAAACCATCAAATGGCTTTTCCTGAATAGTAGAAGCTAAACGGCTTATTCTGGCTTGACAGGTTTTGTATAATCTTTCTGATACCCCACCACCCTAGCACCTTTGTAAACCACCTCCTCTATTCCTGCCTCCACTTCAATCACACCAACCAGTTTGCTAAGAATAGAACAATGCAAGGGCTACTCTACCCTAGTGTGTTGGCATTTGTTACTCTCCTGTGAAAATCATTCTTCACCTAGATATATTTATACTTGTCATTTCTTCACCTGCTTGCAGTCTCCAGTGGCTTTCTTGAGAGGCTTTCCTAAACCACCCAATAAAATATTGTACTCTCCCTCATCACAATCCTTACTCTTTATTTTTCCTCATTGTATTCATTGCCTGCCATGTGACTTGTTTATTATAATCTCCAGCCCTACTAGTATGTAAATTTTATGAGATAGGACTTCCTTCTATTCTTCTGTTTATTCCTTTAACCTAGAGTAGTAGGTATTGAAAATATTTGCTAATCAGTAAATGGATTAATAAATGTTTTGGGGATCTAAGTCTTCCAAACTTTCCCTCCAAAGTAAAGTTTTTGCTTGTTAATAGTAACCTGATAAAATGCCCAGGGCTCAGTTTGCTGGACTGATTTGTACTGTGGCTAAAAAAGTGTTGAGTTTTTTGGTGTTTCTCAAATCTAGGTGGGTGACTGTTCTCTTAGCCCTATCTATCAGCAAAATTAAACCATTTTTTATTTGTTTGCATTACTTGGGAATTGAGCCTGGGACCTTCCACTGAGCTATATCCTCCATTCTTTTTTAATTTTTACTTGGAGACAGGGTCTCCCTACTTTGCTCAGATTGGGTTCAAACTTGTGACCCTCCTGCCTCAGTCTTCCAGAATATTAGGATTACACCTGTGGACCAAAAAAAGTGGCTTGAACCTTATTTATAAAAGACTTTTATTCACTTTTAAATCATTCTGGACATTGCAATGCAGTCAAATTTTTACAAGATGACTCATTAATGTCTGCAGACTCTCCCAGGCCCTTTCTTTTGCTCCTCCCAATCACCTAATCATCGACTGTTTAAAGTGGGCATGGGGAGGAAAATCTTGTTTTAAGGCATGGTTCACTGAGATTCAGAATTGATAAATGTTTTTCAGCTTCTTGTCCTCCCAGAGGAATAGGGTAGCTTGCTTTTTAATCTCCTACTTGGTCTGGGACCAGATGTAGTCTGGTTTCCACTTGAAGATTAGTTGTACTTATTTTGTGATGATTAGAATATCTTGAGGGGACATGGCATCCTTCCTAGGAACAGAACAAAACTATAAAATATAAACCTCCCCAAGTGAATTTTATCCTAAAACTAAGTCTATGTTTGTAATTTATGTGTACAATCATGATTAAAAACAATAAAAAACCCATTTTAATATCAAATATTTCTTCTTTTTTTTAAAGTTCTGCTATTTATGAACCAGATAATCTGGAGCCAAAGTGCCACATCTGCTCTTAGTTTTTGTAAAAAGTACCTTTTATATTAGATTAAGGCTAAATTTCCATTGAAAACTTTTAAGTAATAATTTTATCATTTTATAATGGATCCATAATCATAACTTAAATTTATAAGATACCTTCTGCAGAAAGAATTTTTACTTTTCTTCTTCTTGGAAAATCTTTTAATTGGGAGCTTGAGAATACATGCCCTAACACTTTCTAAATTTGGTAGAACTGTTTGGCAGCAACCCAGATGATGTTGCTGATAATAATTACAAACATTATAATTACCACATTTGTTTAGTATAACCTGTGTTCACATGATCACGTGATGGGTTAATTACTATGTGAGTACCTTTGAGAGTGCTGATTTAATAACCATGTTACCCTAAAAAATAAACCTGTAAGATGTGCTTAGCTTCTAATAAAACAAATAAACAGTAGGGTTAATCTTCCTAATTTTCATAAATGATCTCCCTACTGTCAGCCTTTCCTCCATTAAAAGCATCTAACTTAGCTAGATAAATCATTTTAAAATGTTTTCTCATGCCATATCATTACTAACACCTGTTAGTTGCTTTACATTTCAAGAAGGTAACTCAATTTTACACACACACACAACTGTTTTTCCTCTTCTCTAGTAGGAAAAAGATTGGATATAATCTAAATTTGAAATCTTAATACTTAATGGCTTTTAAAATCTGACCTCTGCCTACTTTTCAAGCCTTATCCTCTGCTGAATTTTAGATAAATGCAGTATTAAAGTCTAAAATGTCTACTTATTCTCCAGAAGCATGCTTTGTGCCTTCATGATTACTGCCTAAGACCATATTTTCTCATTCCCTATTTTCCACTTCTTTCCTATAATGCCTGCTTAACTATGCCTTGTTCCTTTTTCCCTAGCATCCCCTTCACTTTGGTGTTGTACACTGATTTGTTAGTTCCACTTTATTTTCATGGACTTAACTTCCCTAAAAGAATGTAACCTTCGTAAAACTAGAACCATTTCTTTATTTGCATGTGCTTCACACATGTAAAATGTCTAATATTTGTTTCCTTCTAAGGGTTTGTGATTTTACATATTTGTTTCATAAATGGAATGCTTTCATCTTTTAAGTTTCTATGTAATTTGACTTCTAGTATAAAAATATCTCTATACCCAATTATGTGGGTATAATTTAAAATTCTTATAGATTCTACTTATGCCAGCAGAAGTCTATTTATGAAGTGTACTAGGTGGTTCATTGGCATCTATTTTTGTGGACTGTTTTCTGTTGCTGTAATAGAATATCTGAGACTAGAACATTTATTTAGAAAAAGAGGTTTATTTAAAAAAAGAGATCTGGAGGCTGAAAATTCCAGGCCCATGGTGCTGGCATTTTCTCAACTTCATTTGATCAGTGAGGAGCTTGTGTAGCTTCAACTCATAGCATAAAGCAGGAAGGTAAGTGTACACACATGAAAGAAACAAAATATGAGGAGTAACCCTGCTTTATAATAACTCAAACTGCTGTAAAGATAATTAATCCTGAGTATCCTGAGAGTGGACACTTACTCCCAGGAGATAATTTGCATCTGTTCACAAGGGCTCTGCTTCTGCAACTGCCAAACCTTCCAGAGGCCAATACTGCTGCGCTGAGGAGTGAAGCCTCAGTAGAGAAACCAGCACATCTGTAGAAATGCAACTGACAAACGTAAGGGAGAAGAAAGGTTGCCAATCTGCCTCAAGTATCATAAATGGGTACAACTTGGTTCCCAGTATAGATTTTTGTAAGTTTCAGAAACTGAATTCATTTATGCTAAACACATCACAAATTTATTAATTTATAAGAGCTGATTCTGACAAGGATATTCTGTTCCCAGAACTTTGCACTGAAGGACTAAATATTGTTTAGAAATTTGGTGAACAGAGGACAAGTAAAGGGAGTGGAGCATGGTCATGCACAGTTGTTACTTTGGAGGCTAGGGTAGAAGGATTGCAAGTTCAAGACCAGCCTGGGCAATTTATCAAGGCCCTGTCTCAAAATAAAAACAAAAAGGCCTGGGAATATATGGCTTAATGGTAGAGTGTTTACCTAGAATGGGTAAGGCCTTGTGTTCAATTCCCAGTATTGCAAAACAAAAACAAACCAAAAAACAGAAAACTAAACTGAGTATTTTTAAGGCATCTTCAATTAAGCTACAATGCCCTGAATAGATTTTGTTTCTTTGACCAGATTGAAATCATTATTTGGGATCCTGAAACAGAACTCATTTCTACATTTCAACTCTAATTTTTCTAAAACTCTTTTGTTCTCACTATGGATTTGTATTTAATAGAATTTCACTTTTTCAGTATAACATTTTTGCATAATCTGTTTTAACGCATGTGTTTCAGACCATGCCATCTTCGACAGATAGCTTTGGCCAGTTGCTCATTTCTAGCTGCTCTGCAATGTGACTGGCATTTGAGGAACCTAATACACTCAATGGGTTGAGAACTTTTATTATCCTTGCCCTTCAGTAACTTATGGTTTATATTCTACTTCAAATTAGGTTATTATGTGTTATGTACATATATCAACTCCACACATGGAATGCAAACATAATGTACTACAAACATGTACAGAAAAAAAAAAAAAGGAAGAAGAATCAAGGGATGAGAGGAATGAGGAAAAAGGGAAAGGAAAGGAGATGAAAAGGAATTAAAATGTGTCATGCACATGTACAAGTTTCCTACAAGAAATGTAAACATGTACTACACACATGTACTAAGAAACTAAAATTTAAAAAAATCAGATTATTGGCTAGATAGATATTTAAAAGATGATTTGTACATATTCATTGTTTAAAGACCACCTTTTAGAAGAAGTAAATTTAAGACTTTTAAAAGTTAAAAACCTGGTCTCAAGCCTTGCTTCTTAACAAATATGGGCTAGGGTTTATAATCTTAACAGTGGGTGACAAGAAGAATACCAGTGAAAATATGCAACTCTAACAATAAATGAAAGAAGTTGAACTGAGAAATTGAGGGGTGAGAGCAAATTTCATTAGTGTTAAATTATGTTGATAATTTTATTGGTGTCAATAATCTATCAGTTTCTTTATTTCTCTATTAAAAGAAACTCTGAACTGCGAGTATTAATTCAGTGGTAGAATGTTTGCCTAGCATCCAAGAAGCCCTGAGTTTGGTCTGCGGCACCACACACACACAAAACCAAAACCAAGCAACAAACCAAACCAACTCCTATTATTCCTGCTTCATGCAGGAGGAAAAATTTTGTGAAACTCCTTCAGATAATTAGATTCAGTATAGAAGTATTAATTGCTTTTGTTTCAGTTGGATATTGGGTTTCTACATAAACTACCCCATTTTAGAACTGCTGTGCCTGACCCTATTCTACAGTATGCGTCACTGGCAAGTAAAACAAAATAAATAAAATTAATCTTTGAAGAGCTGCAGTAAAAGAAATCTCCTTAAATATAAATAGGACTAGAACAGAATGTCCACATTAAAAAAAAAAAAAAACTATTCTAAGACAACTAAAAAATTCCTTTTCATGTTTTAGCAGGATTTCTACTCTATTGTAAAGATGTTTGAAGTACAAGTCATGAAATCATATCAGAATGGTGCTTGTAATCAAGAGGCATTTCCTATACAGCATTAAATGGCTAATGTATGGATCTGTGGTTTGCATGTTATGTTGTCTTTGAGTGCATTTGACCAAAAGGAGAAATCCATGACATAAAGAGATGGAAAAATGAGACAATTCTGTCAAAAATAATTTTAATATTAGTTAAGATTACTCACTTAACTGTCATTATAAAGTATTTTATAGTATTTTTAATTATGTCTTCACAAATATCATTTTTTCAGCCACCATCTCATAGGCCTATTGAAAGCTTTTCACAAATTTTACTTATTTGTGCTTCTTTTATGAATGGAAAAGACATTTGAATATGTTCTATGTTTAACAAAAGTTTTGCATTTTTATTAAGAAAGAGGGTGTGTCGATAAAATATGATTTATAGACTATTTGGGTTAGCAATTGATAGAGAAGAAGAGCATAATAATGTATACATTAAGTCTGATTTGAACATATCTCAGTGGATACCTGAGAGCTAATCTAGATGCTATGCAGTGATATCATCTTATTTTCTAAATATACGCGTACCAGGCTCATAAAAGGCTCCAATTAACACCACAGTCAGTAATAGGATTGATTTTTATCATGTACTCAGACTGATGACTAATACATAGGCATTTGTTATATAGTCAAACTCTTCACAGTTCAAGATGTGATAAATCACATAAGCATTAACTTAGGCAAGTGTGTAGACAAAAACAAGTTAGGAAAAAAATTACATTAATGAAAGGATCTATGAGTTTTTTTTTGTAAAAATACAACGTAACTTAAAAGTTAAAATTTAATGCCTTCTAGCAGTTTTCCTTTATATATATTTTTTTACCCTTATATATTTTTCGAAAAGACAATAGAATAAAGAATAGAGAGAAAGAAAAATGTTTTATTTACGAAAGCTTTTTCTAAAAAGTTCAATTTTATGGCTATTTCTCTCTTACAGCTCACTAAATTATGTAAATTATGAGAAATAGGAAGATTTGAATAATGATTTTTTAATATTTTTCCTACACTTGTAACAATTTAATGCTGATAAATTATTTTGAAAGTAACAATTTTAATTGTGAGACCTATAGAAGGAATAAAATATTATGAAAAATTCTCATCAGTGTAAATTATTTAAGTTACAAAAAATAAGTAGAGGCTTGTAAATTGCTGTCAGCACATACTGCTGCTTTTCATCATATTTGTAAAACAGAGCTTCTTACTGACGAACTGAGAAGAAATAAACAAAATTCAGTATATTTGGAATAAATGAGCTACAATAAACTGAAACTTTTCATAAATACCATTATTACTTTTTAAGAGTTTATAAAATATAATTGTATGTGTTTATGTGTGCATAAAATTATAAACTTAGATTGCAGATGTAGCACAGTTATAGAGTCCTTTCCTGGCATGTCTGAGGCCCTGGGTTCAATCTCTAGCACCACAACAAAACAAAATTTAAAAAAACCCAAAACTCAAAGAATTTTAGAAACCTCAGAGCCCTCTAAGCAAATTTGTTTCCCAGTACAGCAATTTATAGTAATATGCTCAGCACACCCTCTCAGCTATTGGTTGTACATGTAGAGCATCAAAGTTAGTATTTTATGATGATACTTAATTTTGGGGAAAATGTCTATGTATGGCCAAACTCCAAGCAATCCCATAACATAGCCTCATTCGGCTCTATAAAATCTATCTCTCTCCCTCTTCTAAGTCCTGTTAAATTTCCAGTTTCCTCAAAATAAATCACATGTGGTTTTTTTTTTTTTTAAGGCCCTTAACCATCATCCTAATTGTTTTGTTTTATAGCCTTTCAGCTTACCAATTACACCCTTTTAAAAACTTAACCCTGGAAGTAGACACATTCTTGGGGTATTATGAGAAGCACAATGAATAGTCTTGTATTTGGCTTTTAAAAATTTCTTTTCTTTTTGTTTGCATTACGAAGGATTGAAAGCAGAGGTTCTCTACTGTTGAGCTATATCTCAGCGCTTGTTTTTTTTTTTTTTTTTTGCGGCACCAGGGATTGGACTCACAACCTCCTGCCTGCCAGGGCAGGCGCTTAAACAACTGAGCCAAACTCCCAGCCCTTGTTTTGGTTTTTATTTTATTTCAAGACTGGGTCTTGGCTAAGTTGCTCAGGCTGGCCTGGAACTTGTGATCTTCCTGCAGCGGCCTCCCAAGTAACTGTTTTGTTTTCGGTGCTGCTGCTGAATGAGACCACATCTCACAGACTTGATGATTGCTCTACCACTGAGCTCTACTCACAGCCCCTCAGTCTTGTTCTGGATATTAATTTTCTGGAAACACAGCCAAACAGGACATTTGCTTTTAGCAGCTACCTGGCACTAAGGCTTACATTAATCTTGTGATTAATTAGCAGTCATAGATTTATTTCTTATGAACTATTTCATTCTTATGTAATATAAATAACTTTGTAAAGCTTATATTTTGAAACTCAAATACACAGAATTACTAGTGTATTTTAAATGGATTTCATATTAAAGTTTCTTACTGTGTAGAACCAACCTCAGCAACTAACCTCTTTGCTGCATCCCTAATGGACCACCAAATTTGAAATTTCTGTTTTGTTTATTTAAATTCTCTCTCTGAAAATCAATTAAGTAAAAAATTTTGGCTTGATATTCCAAGTTCTATGTAACAAGGCACCTCAGAGGCTTCCAAGTGCTCATGGAGAGAGCTTGGGAACCTGAAAAGCCTGCTAGGAAGGAAGCAGGTCTAGCTTCTAGTTTGGTACTAGTTGGTTGATAAGTTAGGAAGTCACTGAGACTCAATTTTCTTACTGTATTAAAATGAGAAGCCAAACAGAAAGACAAGTACTGCTTATTTTCTCTTATATGTGGAAACCCAAACTCAAGCAGTAAGTAGTAGAATAGTGATTACTAGAGATTGGAAAGGGTGGGATGGGGGCAAACAAAGGGAGGCTGGATAATGGGTGAACTGAAACATGGAGAGAAGGAATAAGGTCTGGCACCCTGCAGCACAGTAAGATGACTATAGCTCACAATAACCTATTAAATATTTTACGAAGATCTAGAAGAGAGGGACTCAAAAGCTCCAAACATCAGGAATTGGTAAGGAAAGCAAAATGTTAACTGCACTGGTTGGATTAGTATATACTGTATAGTTATGTGGAAATATCACACTGAACTCCATTAGTATGTACAATTAATCAGTGGGTATGAAGTTATAGTTAGACAGACATTCTTTTGCGCTGTTATACAGTAGGATGACTACAGATAATGATTATGAAAAATTTTAAAATATTGCAGTTAATACATTTTACCAGAAATAAAAATAGGGACAAAATAGTCCATTTGCCTATGTTAAAAAGTTTTGGGGATTTTAAAACAGATGATTAATATGGAAATTAGGCCTATTACAGTGTAGGTCTTAATAATACACAGGATGCTGAGCCTCCAAATTTACTTGTTTCTTCTTCAGTTAAATCGATAAAACTGTTATTCATAATTCAAGGCCAATCTCAAAGGATATCTGTTAAAAATTTGACTTCACTGATCAGAATTAACATCTTATTTCATGTTTTCTAGAAAAATGAACCTGTACTCTCAATGTTTCATTTTCAAATTCTGTATTGGATTCCAGGTAGTCTTAGTTTGAACTGTTTGCCCATCATGATTAACAGGTACTATGTCTTGTATGCTTTTATCTTCCTGCGGTGTCAGAATTGTGTGGTTTATTATTATTATTCACATTTTTGTAGGTGGCTCATCCAAAGCAGACAGCTTAGAACACTTGCTGATCTCATGTTGTCTTTCAAGTGGGAAGGAGACCTTGGCTGTCTGATTTCCAGTCTTGGGCTCTCTCTGCCTGCTAAGCGATCTTCCTCCCTTTGTCCTGAGGACTCTTCATGAGTGCTTGTTGATGAGCGTGAACACCAATCTTCTGTTCTTCCTCAGTCTCTTTTTCTCCCTTCAGTGGTCCTATTATGGAATTAAATTTATCTTTGTTTTGGAATTTTGAAGTGTGCTTTTATGTCCTTTGGAGAGCACAGTTGACAGGGTCTGTGCTGACAACCTTTTAAGAATGTTGGAGTGATATTAGTTTCTCCCCTAAGGTTTTTATAACTCACCTAATATCAATTAGATCAGAATAAGTAAATCCAAAATGTCATCTGGAATATTTTCTTTAATTTATGAACTATGTCCCTCAGTATTACATATCCTGTTCTGGTCAAAAGCATGTCAGGAGTCTGCTGATACTGAAGGAATGCTCAGGGCTCTCTTGATTTAACTCTGTGGACACAGCACTCTCCTCCACTCTGCTTGCTTACCTTGGATTTGTTCTGACGAGTTGGACCTTTCCTAATGATCCTTGCTGCTGGTCTCTTATCAATTTCTTGCCACCGGCCCAGCTTTGGTGTCAGGACATTTTGTGGTCTATTTTTCCACAGATTAACTTCTAGTTTTAGAATCAGTACCTGATAGACATAATGAATTTTAGGCTTCTCTAACTTACTAATAATAATGTCTAATAAATGGTGCTGGGAAAACTGGATTTCCACATGCTGAAGATTAAACCTAGACCTATATCTTTCACATGCACCAAACTAAAATTGAATGGATCAAAAATCTAAATATTAAAACAAGCCCTTAATCTGCTGGAAGATAGAATAGGTAAAACTCTTGAAGACAAATGTAGGGGAAAACCTGAAGAACAAAACTCGAGCTGCACAGGAAATATTACAAAGTATCGATAATGGGGATCTTATCATATTTAAAAGCTTTTGCATAGCAGATAAAACCATCAATAGAGGGAAGAGACTACCTAGAGAATGGGAAAACTTTTACCAGCTATTCCTCAGACAAAGGACCAACTATTCCTCCAGACTAACATCTAGACTACATAAAGAACTAAAAAAAGCCAGTCCCCCCAAAATTTAAGGACCCAGTCCAAAAATGGGCATCTAAAATGAATAGATACTTCTCAGATAAAAAATTACAAATAGTAAATGAGTATGTGAAAAACAATGCTCAACATCACTGGTCATTTAAGAAATGCAAATTAAAACAATGCTGAGATTCCATCTCACTCCAGAAAGAAGGGCTGTCATCAAGAAATCAACCAATAAGAAATGCTGGTGAGGCTATGGGGGAAAAGAAACTCTTTCCACTGTTGGTAGGAGTATAAGTTGGTACATCTGCACCATGGAAATTAGTATGAAGATTCCTCAAAAAACTACAACTAGAGTTACATTTGACTGAAGTATTTCCCTTCTTGGTTAAAAACAGTTAAAAGCATTGTATCATAGTGATATATGCACACCCATGTTTATAGCAGCACAATTTATAATAACTGAATCTTAGAAACAACCCATATACCATGGAAGGATGAATGGATGAATAAAAAGTGGTTTTTAGATACAATGGAGTACTACTGAGCCATAAAGAAGGATAACATTAAGACATTTTTAGGCAAATGGATGCACCTTGAGACCACAGTTTTAAGTGAAATAAATCAGACACACATGATTAAATACTGCATTATTTCTTTTTTATAAGAAACCAGAAGGGTAAATAAGGACCAAAATGGATGATAGATATTGGGAAGTAGGAAGAAAATGTTCCAATGGGAAGGAGAACAAGGGAGGGGTAAAGGGGAAGAGAAGGAAGGGAAAAGGAAAAAAAAAAAAGAGAATGGAAGGAAAAAATCAGAAACCAAGCAATGGTAAATGGGGAGGTGAAAAAGGGTTGAAGAGAGGGGAGAGGAATGAAAAAAAAAAAAGAAAAATCAAAATATATACAGGTACAGATTTCCTACGATAAATGTGAATATTATATATATCAAAAGTGTACCAATAAAATATAAAATAAAATGTCTAAAAACTGACATTTACTGAGGTCTTTACTCTGTGATAGGAACTGGGATAATATTTTTTACATACATTATGTCTTTTCAGAGTGCTAAAAGTATTCCATTTAGCAGAGAAGAAAAAGAGGCTTATAAATGTTATTTGACCTACCTAAGAGGAGACAGAACTTTGATTCTAAGCCTGCCTGGTGCCAAACCAAGATTTAGTTATTGCTTCTTTCTCCCACTTGGGAGCGAACCATGAACCAACATTGACACTTGCATTATTGGAAATAATTCTTTAGTCATAGCCCATGTTGTTTTTATTTTTATTTTTCATGGTGCTGGGGCTCAACCCAGGGCCTCTTGTATGTTAGGCAAACACTGCTACTGAGCACATCCCCTGCCCTATTCAATTTATACATGCTTATATATGCTGTTATATATAGGTAGCTTTTTTATTTTTCTTATCACATTAACAGTTGCACTAGTACTATGCAAACTATCCTATAATCATTAAAATCACCATGGTCATTTTTTAATACCTGGACTTCATGTACACAAAAGCATCAGTATTAAAACCTCCTCTTTCTTTCAAAGAACAACTGGGAGAAATGCTCCGATTTCTTCCAGATAATGTGGCATGAGAATGTGAGGCTTGGAACTGCTACAGCTCTTCCAGTTGTGAAGGGAGCCAGACAGATAACAAGGCGGGTTCCGGAGGGGTAACCTCAGGGAGCAGCATCAGGCACATAGTGGTTTGTGGGTCAAATCATGATTGAATTCAACGCCTATTCTATGCAAGCTTTTTTCCTTTTTTTTCATTTGACCCTTTTAAACCATATTTGCTGTTATTACTAAATAAAAGCATCACAACAAACTGTAATGCACTCAGAATATTTTCCTCAGCTCTTTTATTTCTTTGCTAATGTCATGGGGCCTGAAAAACTTTCTGGGTTATAGATTCTAGATTTATCACTTCATCATTTCTGGGCTGTTGTTTGTGAAATTTCAGTCTTTAGTATTGTTCTCACTTGCCGGTTGGAGGGAGACTCCATTCTGACAGGCCCCGATAACGGGAGAGGAACACAATGTGAGGCTGAGACGAGGGAACGCAGCGTACTCTTCTGATTAGAGTCACTCCAGTGCCGCATTCTGTGCTCAGGAATTTGAGTAAGCTCAGAAACTTTAGGTTCTTGGACGCTACTTTATGAAAATACTTTCAACGAATAGTTTTTAGAGGGTTAGGCTTTGACTAGTGACTAAAAAAATCTTTCTTTTCTGGCAAGGGATGTATGTCATAGGTGAGTTCACATCTCCAGATCTACATACTGTTACTTTGTCTTTAACTTACAGGCCCATTTGTACTGGAAAAAGATGATAAACACCTGATACTTAAGACATCCTCCAAATGATTGGATAGTCTAAAATTGAGCTCATTTTCTACCCATCTGAGGAGATGTGAGAGTGACTAATGTGTTCCTTTTCCAGCAGCAGGCATTGTAACTTTCATTCCTCTGCTGGAGGAGCCACTATTCTTGTTTCCTACATGTACAGACAAGTTAAATTCCCTATCCTTTTCTCATCTTTCTTCTCTCCTTTTATTTCCTTTCTTATTCTAACAGACACAGAATATTTTTACTGGAAACAAGGTGTCTTGGTTACTTTTCTCTCGTTACTGAGACCAGATACTTGATGCCCAAAACTAAGGAAGGGAAGATTTACTTAGCTCATGGTTGTGGAGGTTTCAGTCCATAATCAGCTGGCTCCAAGGCAGGGTGGCATGACACAGGGGCAACAGTTCAAGGTGGTGGAAGACGGCAATAGCAGCAAGAGCAACAGAGGGGGAAGAACAAGCCTTCTTTCCTCCCTTATTAAGCAGGCTATCCCCCACCACAGGGCAAGTATAGCACTCACATTACCTTGGTGCCTTCCTCTTGCACATGCTGAGTATGTTTACCAAGTAAGGACCTGGCTCCCTGCTTAAGTTGCTGAGTTAAACCTCTAAACTTCTCAAGTTGACACAATGTATCAACTATTAAACACTAATTTATCTTTTAACTTTTGTTTTGAGACTGAGTCTAGCTAAATTGCTCAGACTGGCCTCATACTTGTATCTCACCTTCAGGAGCAACTGGGATGATAGACATGTGTCATCACCACACCCAGCCAACAGTGAGAACTCTGAGAGTGGGAATTGCATTTTTTATTTTGGTGTCTTGAGCCTACTCATTGTGGCATCTCAATGGCTATTAGTTTGAATGCACCAATCAAGAGCCTAAATGACAGGGTGGGAATTTGACAGACATGAAGGCTGGGGGTGTTGAGGTGTTGAGGAGAAGATATTTTCTTGGAGTAAAGTGGAGATTTTTAGTAAGAGTAACTTTTCAAGAGGTGCTCAGACATCACAGGATATGGAAGCATCTTGCTGCTTTTTCCCTCTCTCCATAACATATCTTAGGATTTTTAGCTGGATACACCTGCAGAAGTCACGTGTGTGTGTGTTTCCAGGAAATGTTCTTAAGGAGTTATGACATCCCTTTCTTTTCTGTTTTTATCTTCCTGCATGGATTGGAGATTGAACGTCTGAACCTACAGGAACCACTGTGCACCATGAAGGAAACTTAGTATTGACGCAACCATTTAGAAGGAACCATTCTCCCAAATGTGTGGATCCTTCAACATGAGAGTGAAAAAAAAAAGTATCTTAGGTATCTTGTTTCAGTAACAGTTTTAATTATTTTATTTTCTACTTATAACTAACATAAATCCTAACAAATACACGTATATCATGTCTGTTATTTGTGACAATAACTCTCTGAAGTAAAGAGTATGGTTTATCTCCATTGGCAGGTGAAGAAAATGCAACCCAGAGAATATAAGTAACTTTCTCAGGGTCACACAGCTGCTGAGTAGTACAGCTGGAATTCTAACACCTTGTCTTCAGCACTATGCTGTATTCATTATTTGTAAGATGATTCAGACAAAAGGAACCTTACTGGTCTTGCATTCTTAGTGAGGATACCTTTCTAATATGACTAAATCATAGGTCTGCCTCTCTAGTGACCTACTTAGCAAATGTGGATGGTACGCAGCTCTTATCACAATCATGTACCTATTAGAGAATAAAAGATGTTTTGGTAGAATTTTTTGTCTTCAAGTCACTAAAAATCCAATTCAAGACTGACTTGGACAATCAAGAAATTTATTATCTCAAATAAAAAGAGAATCAGACATACGGTGATAGTTGGAGTTGGTTCATTAACTAGATGATGTTGTAAAGAACACAGAAATTACTTTTTACCTCTGCTCTATGACTCATAATATTAGCCATTCTCATAATATCAGCTGTTCTTGTGACAACAGGAAGGCCACTTGTAGCAATCAGGATTATTCACTCTTTCTTTTTAACATGAGCCGATTTTTTTAATTTGTTCATTTCTTGGATTTGAAGTACAGTTTGACGACATCTTTGGCTTAAGATTCTTTGCCATAGTTCTTAACCACTACAGAACTGTAACCAACCATTTTACGCAGGTTTCCCTCTTAGTCAATTTTACAAGGTCCTACTCATTCTCCCAGTTTCTTGTTGCCATCAATTTTAATTAGGTTGATGTGTTCAGCACAAAGGGCCGCTACCAACTCAACATTCTCAGGTTCATTACAGTTGGATGCAAGTGCACAAAATGGGTTTGTTTCTTGCCTGAGACTTTAACAACTTTGCTTTCCCTGTTGTAGACAATCATGGATGAGGCTAGCCTTCTGTACTTCTTGCAAATCAGTAGTAACATCTATAGAGAGCCCTTCTGTTACTCATTACGGTCTGGAGAATTAATATTTGTAATTCCATGGAAAACTTACTGGAATTCTAGTGAGTTAATTCTAATCTACCACTTCTAGTGCAGCCCATAGTGAGATTAAAGACACTAAGGCATATGTGTAATTGTGCAGAGCCCAGGGGTCCTAAGTTCAGCTAGGGTGATGGTTAAATGAAACAAAATCCTTGACCCAGGGCTGAACACAGATTGTATTAATTCTTGAAGAAGGTAGTGGCTTGAGGATCAGTGACTGCAAGAATAGTGGAAAATACATGAGTACTGTGACCTGGGCTAGCAGTAGGCCTGAAATCACCTCTGTAATATGCAGAGGGAAGGATCTGCAGAAAGAGTAATCTGCATAACACATCTGTAGTATCTAATGTTTTGGGGTCAGTGCTTCTGCTCTGACATGTACTATTCTAGCCCTGGGAAGTCATAGCCTCTTATCTTGAGGCTCAATCCTAGCTGATGGTGTGGAGCCTGGCTCTCCTTCCTGCCTGGTTCACACATGTTTTTTGTGGAGCTATGGGGGTAAGGGAACACTGACCTCTCACCTTGCTTCAAAGACTATGCGTCTGCAGCTTGTCCAGAATGATTTACTTTGCTTAAAGCCAGTTGAAGGGATAAGGAAAATCCTAGCCAGTTCTGTATATGTCAATACATAGAAATAGGGCCAGGTTTAGACAAAATGGAGATAATTGCTCTTCTTTCAAGGAGAATCATACAGGTGGTCCTGTACAACATCCATTTCTCTCCCATCACTGAGGCCTTCTTTTGTGATAACCAGAGATTATGGGAGAAGTCAAGTCTTGCTGCCTCCATTGTTCTATCAAGCAGTATGGGCAGACTTCCTGGCCTTTTTATTCCCATCTACCAGGAAGAGAAAAGACATTTTCTTGTCTTCCTTTTAAATGGAAGTAGAACTTTGTCAGAAGTTTTTGTCAACCTTCCCCTGTCAAATAGCACCTGGATGTAGGTATAGTCTGGATAGGGACATCAATATTTAAGTGATAATTGTGGGGGAGAGAACAAGGCCTCACCAAGAAGCAAGCCCCCCACTCCACCCCATGAACCAGTGCTGTGCGTGGGCCATCACCAGCAGGGGGACACCAGACCCCAGTCCCTTCTGATCCATGGGCTGGCAAATGAGAAGAACTAGTCTTCCCACCCCCAAGTGACTGGCTAATTTGGAGAAACACAGGCTGTGATGATAGCTACTGAGGTGGTTTTATTCTGCTTTATTTTTCTTGGTTTTATCCTCTTTAAAATTATATATATCTATATATATCTATATATATATGATAGTTGCAGCCATGGGAGGAAATTATACACAGAGCTGCCTGCTAGCAAGCACATCACCTCTGAATCTTAAAAAAAGACACTTCCTCTAGGCCAAACAATGAGAAAGTTGCATTGCTTCCTTTGAACTAGCACCCTACTTCTTTGACCAGGTATCTTCATACAGCACACCCTTTCACAATCACATGTGGCAATATAGATGAGATGGTCCAGAGGAGTGGTATACTGAGGAAAGAACAAAGACTGTGAAAAACTCCAAGAAGGCCATCTTCTTTGCATAGGTCAGAAATGTACTGATGCTTCTGCTATAATAAGTTCACAGCAAAGTGAGTTTATCACTTACCTCTTCCTAAATACTCTGCCTCTGTTAACAAGGCCCAATGCTACATTAAAATTTGGGGGATCATAATGAACTGTCATACCAACTTTAACTCCTGCTTTTTTGGTATATGGGCTACTTCTCAGACATTTTCCTACCAGGTAAAAAGATTTAGAAGAACCTATAAATAAGAAAGATACTAAGGAGGTGATATTAGAAGGTCATCAAGAGAATCTGATGCTTCAGATTTGGGGTTTCTTGCCACAGTATAGCTTGTCCCTGTCCTGTCCATTTCTGAATAAGGAGTTCCTTTCTCTAACTATAGCTCTACTATATTTAGAGTTAGATATGTTTAGTGCCTGGACTGAATGCCAGTGTCTTGAAGGTATTCACTAAATAAGACTGCTGTATGGCGGAGGAGTTTCTATCTTTATTACCTTGTCCTCTGTCTCTTGGAAGCAGGAAAGGTATGGAAAGCACTAATTCTCCCCAAACACTGCTAGAAGATTGTGCTTTTGTTTTAACATTGAGATCTTTGATTCATTTTGATTTATATTTTAATTTAGTAACAATAAGAGATATGGGTCTAAATTCAGCTATGTGGATAGCCAACTTTCCCAGTACCATTTGTTAAAGAGGGTATCATACCTTCAGTACAGTAAGACCCTGATTTGTGTACATTCAAGTTGCAAGCTTTCATGGATGTGAATGGACCTCTCATTATGAATGTTTGTAGATGTGAACAAGTCACTGAAGTAGATCATGTGTCTGTCAGACACTGTCACAGTTGTGCTGCTGTGTGCTTACTGTATAGTGCAATAGTATACAGTAGTACAGTACTCAATTAGAGCCCAGGATGTCCAGAAGTGAGAGGAAAGCAGTGGTGATGTGGAGGGAACTTCTAGGAAGCACAAGGCAATGTACCTTGTATATTTGTGTCAAAGGTATATAAGACTCACTTTGTTGGAATTACAAATGAATCTGACTTACAATGTTTTTCCCAGAACAGAACTCATTCATAAGTTGGGGACATACTGTATATGTTTTTGACTTCTTTGTCAAAGATCAAGTAGTTGAATGTACTTGGAATTGTTTCTACATCCTCTATTCTGTTCCACTGATCGACATGTGTGTGTTTTTCTGCCAGTACCATACTGTTTTAATTAGTATAGCTTTGTAATCTAACTTCAAATCTAGGTTTGCGATGTCTCTCAAATTGCCTTTTCCATTCTAGTTCTTTGATTCCATATGAATTTTATGATTATTTTCTCCAGGACAGTGAAGAATGCTGTTAGCATTTTGATTGGGGTTGTGTTAAATCTATATATCAGTTTTGAAAGTATGGCCAATTTAACTATTGCATCTGCCTATCCAGGAACAGGATATATCTTTCCATTTTATAATATCTTCTTTGATTTCAGAGCACTGTAGTTTTTATTGTAAAGATCTTTCAGTTCCTTGGTTAGATTAATTCCTAAGTATTTAATTTTTCTTGATGCTATTGTGAATGGTAATTTGTTCTAATTTTTGTTTTTCAGGGAGTTCACTATTGGCACACATGAATGCTACTGATTTTTGTACATTGATTTTTGTATAGTGATATTTCACTGAATTTATTAATTCTAGAAGTCTTTTGGAACATTTTGAGTCTTCTATATAAAGGATCATATCATCCGCAAGTAATAATAATTTTACTTATTCCTTTATTGTATGTATTCCTTTCAGTTCTTTTTCTTGCCTACTTGCTCTTATTTACGTTTTGAGCACTATACTGAACAGGAATGATGATAGTGGACATCCTTGTCTCATTCTTGATTTTTAAGGGAAAGTTTTCAGTTTTTCCCCATTTAATGTGATGCTGGCAGTAGGTTTGTAATAATTATTTTTATCAGATTAAGGCAAGGTCCTTCTGTATTTATTTTCTTCATGGATTTTTAAAATTCTAACTGGATGTTGGACTTTGTCAAAGGCTTTTCTGTATCTAATGAGATGATCATGTGATTTTTTACTTTTGCTTCTGTTTATGTGATCACTAATTGATTTGCCTATATTGAACCATTCTTGTATGCTTGGAATGCAGCCTAGTTTGTAATAATGCAGGAAATTCTGACGATTTGTTGCATTGTGTTTGAATATTTTGTTGAGGATATTTTGTTGAAGAGATTGGCTAGTAGTTCTCTTTTTTGGTTTGGGTCCTTGTATCATTTTGGAATCAGAGTAATATAGCTCCAAGGAATGACTTTGGGAGCACTCCTTCCGTTTTAATTTCATTAAAGAACTTGAGGGGTATTGGTGTTAGATCTTTCCTGAAGTTTTTGTAGAATTCAGCCATGAATCCATCCTGACCTTGGTTTTTCTTAGTTGGTAGGTTTTATTTTCAATTTCATTGCCTATTATTGGATTATTCAATGTTCTTATATCTTCTCTGTTCAGTTTTTGTAATTCATGTGTGTCTAGGAATCTATCAGTTTCTTCTGAATTCTCCAATTTATTGGTGTACAGTTTTGCAAAGTAGTTGCTAATGATCTAGATTTCAATAGTCTGTTATGATTTCTCTTTCCTCATTTCTAATTGCATTGATTTGAGTTTTTTCTTCCTTTTTTTGGTATGCTTGGCTAATATTTTATTTTGTTTATTCTTTTAAAGATCCGACTCTTCGGTTCATCAATATTTTGTATGTTTTGGAGTCTCAAGTTCACTGATTTCTACTCTAATCTTTATAATTTCCTTCTTTGTACTAGCTTTGATTTGGACTATTTTTGTTTTTCTGAGAATTTGGGGTATACTGTTAGATTATTTGTTTGAACTCATTCTGCTTTTGTGATTTGAGAATTCATAGCTATAAATTTCCCTTTTAGGACTGTTTTTCATTGTGCCCTGTAGGTCCTGGTATGTTGTACTGACATTATTATTTAGTTCTAGGAACTGTCTTCTTTCTTGTTTATAATCCATTGATTATTCGAGAGGATATTGTTTAATTTTCATTTGCCTGCATTCTGTAGTTTCTTTTGCCATTGATTTTTAGTTTCATTGCACTATTATCTGATAATAGGTATGGCATAATTTTTTTGTATTTCTCAAGCATGTTTTATTGGCTAGTATGTGGTCTATTTTGGAGAAAATTCCATGTGCTGCTGGGAAGAATGTATATTCTGTTTTTGGGTGGAAAACTCTATATACATCTATTAAATCCATTTGTTCTAAGGTTTTGTTCAACTCTGATATTTCTATGTTGATTTTTTTTGCCTAGTTGATCTATTTGTGACAGTGAGGTATTAAGGCCCTCCTCTACAATGCTAACATGTTTTCTTTTTTAAATGTGTAAGAATTTACTTTATTTTCTACTAGACTCCTCAAAGACTACAATTGTATTTTGCAGTTAATTACATATGTGATATATATATATATATATATATATATATATACATACATTTGCTTCTATTTCTATTTTTACATGAATAACATATGTTTACTCTTACTTCTTCCAAAATATTGATATCCTCCCACATTTCTCTCCCTTCTGATATTATTCTAGTTTTAGTTTCATTTTTTTCTTACTTGCACCATTGTAATCTGTCTTTTTAGTATTTGTTTTGTAGTATTGGGGATTGAACTCAAGGCCTGACACATGCCAGGCAAATGTTCTGTCATTAAGCTATATTGTAAGCCCTTTCCTAAAAATTTTAGTTTGAAGCAGGGTTTCACTAATTTGTTCAGCCTGGCCTCAAGTGTGCTATCCTTCTGACTCAGCACCCCAATTAGCTAAGATTGCAGGTGTGTGCTACCACACCTGGCTTGCAATGTCTTTCCTGCAATTTCTTCCTACTTCAGTCTATTGTGCTTGAACTGGCCAGAACAGACTTGTGGGAAAACAATTCTCATCTTGTTTCTATCTTGTACAAAAATGTTTTCCCCCCATGTTTCATTAAAAATAAAATAAAAATCTTTAGTCTGATGTTTTTAGATATCATAGGTCCAATGGCCTCTTAATCTCATTTGGTATTTCTTTGACATTTTGAATTGTTTTATCTGAATTTGTTTTTCAAAATGTGTTTTCTCCCTTAACTTCTTGAATATCATTTTCCTTTGATGTCACTATAATTTCTATTGGTGTGTCCTCAGACCCTTATTAGATGGAGTATGCTCCCAAATGTTGACAGTCTAAACAAATACTAGGCTTATTCTGTTATTGGTCCACAACCCTCCTTGAGTTACCTTTCTTGTTCTCATACATGAATTTACACAATGAGGGCTCCAAAGTCCAAAAGGAGAATATTTGTACCCCTTTCTTAATCCTGAGAATGACATTCATGTTCATGTGACATAGTCAGAGGAAGTTTCAATTGCAGCATGTTGCATATTTTCCCACACAACTAGCATCAGCATCACCTGGCAACGTAGTCGAAATGCAAATCAGACATGTCTGTCTCAGACATACTGAGTCAGAATCCCTGGAGATGCACCTCAGCAACCAGTATTTCAGCAAATACTTTCAGGTGATTCTGTTGTGCGCTTAAGAGCATTTTATGTTTATGCACAAAAATATTCAATCGACAGTTCTCATTCTTAAAAGAATTCTTAAGAGACTTTGGTCTCTTAAGTTATTTGTGCTGTGATAGCATTCCAGTTGTTCCCATGCCTTTAAAAGTTGTGTAACTAATATAATCAGAATTTACTGGTTAGTTGGCTAAAAGCAAACCTGAATTTTAATACCTTAAACTATATTAATGAAAGAAAGATATTCATTTCCAGAAATTGAAAGTAGTTCTATATTCAATAGTTATTCATTTATTCAACAAACATCTGATCTATGTTTAAATAAGCTCTCACTCTTTAAGTAATTGTGCATGCTGGCGCCATTGTGTCAGGAGACTTACAGACTTACTACCTTGTTTAATCCTCCTAATAACCCTAGATAGAAGATGCTATTATCAATCTCATTTTATGGATGAGAAAGGTAAGTATTAGGGAGGTTAAATAACTCACTTAAGACTGCAGGCAGCAAATGAAGAGTACAGATCTGAGCCAAGGTCTCTGTCACATAAAATTCTTTCTTCTTTTTCTTCTTCTTACTGTCCTTTTTTTTTTTTTTTTAATAGTGGATACTGAACTCAGGATCTCTCACATGCTAGGTGAGTGCCCTACCCCTGAGTTACAACCCCTGAGCTACATTTCTATTCTTTATTTTGAGACAAGATCTCACTAAGTTCCTTAGGCAGGAATTTGTGATCCTCCTGCCTCAGGCTCCTGAGTAGCTGGAATTATAGTTGTGTGCCACCATTCCTAGTTTGAGTCCCATGCTTCTTGCCATCACCTATACTCATCTCCACCTGTTCACAAAATCATGTGTCTAGAGACTGACCTAGAACAGATCTTCCCAACTCCTAGTATTAGGCCCTTAAATCTATTACTGTGCATTTGCCTGAATCACTCAGTCTCTACATTTTCATGTGAACTGGCCTTTTAGTCCTAATATAATTTTACATTAATATGAATCAGAATTTTTGCATTAGAAAGAACTTTATTGATTATCTAAAATGTAGGGGATGACCAAAATAAAAAAGGGTGCTTTGAGCTTTACTCCTGTATTTCAGGGCAATTCCACTTTCAGGTGTCTTGCATTTTAGGACTTCAGGAAAGATTTATTTTGAAGAAAGTTCTGCTTAAATATCAAGTATAACAAGCAATGAGTTTTTGTCTACACTTGTCATTTTATAAGCATGGATAGTAAGACTCTAGGTCATTCTTAACATAAGCTTGATTCTGCCTTTGTCTGGTGTTATTTCTGCTGTATCACACTGTACATGTGCTGTGTCCCTCTCAAGGAATTTTAAAGACCTGAGGGAACAGGCTCTATTAAATTGTAAGAATACTGGGAAACCATAGTGGTTCTGCCCATTGCCTTGTGGTTTATATGAAAGGTACAACGAAGGAGACCAAATGACTATAATATTCCAAATAAAAAAAAGACTGCCTGAGAGTAGCCTCCCACTATTGATTGACTCTGCTGCTTCATAATGAATTCTGCATGACACATGTCCAAACTCTGTCTGATTTATGTATAATGGCAACATAACTTAAGGTAAGAGCAAAATAGTTATTTCCCTTATTAGGATTCTGACACTTTTGTCACATTAATATCAATGAAGTGTTGGTGTATTGATGTTTCAGCAGATCTACTGAATTTTGGCTCACTTCATCTTGAATCTCAGTGGCTAAAGTAAATTTAATTTTGTAAGTGATCAAAAATCAGTTCCGGTTATAATGACAGACATATGGTATGAACCTATATAACGTACATTAAGTTTGAATCTTCTCATGCTGCAATTTATGCTTTTGAAGTAAAATGATAGCATTCTTACATATAGTTAAGAAGTATATTATAGGTAATTAATAATATACAGACCTAGTTTCAGCCATCAAACTATTGATTTGGTTGATAATTTAATTTAATTTTTCAAGAAAAATAATTCTAAATAGAAATGGCAAATTTTAGCAGTGTTAAAAATCATATTCACTCCTTAAAAGTAGGTAACCACAGAAGAGGGAAAAGAAAAAATATGCCTCTATGGGCTAGAATGCCTTTGTGTAATTTTTATATTTTTATCCTAAATGCTTGAGATCAGGGCTCCAAATTTTGGATTTTTATTTGTATTCTGGAATGTTTTGTGAATACTTAAAGAAATAGCATGGGGTATGGACCTTAGTCTAACTATTAAATTCACTTATGTTTCACATATACCTTATATACCTTATGTGAAAATAATGTTGCAAATATTTTAAATAATTTTGTTCAAAAAACAGTTGTGAACACAACCACGAGACTTGTGGTATCATGCTGGTGTCAAAAAATGTTTAAATGGACTCCAGGAAGAGAATGAACTGTGCCTCCCGAGAACCTGCCATATTGGGTCAGGGGGGTTCCAACCAGAAGACAACTAGCCTGTCTTCCTGGTGCCTAACACGCAATTGGCACAGACTCCAGGAAAAGAAGGATCTGTGCCTCCCATACACCTACCAGTGTGCGGAGTAAGAACCAAGGACCGCCCCCCCCCCCCATAAGCAACCTGCCGGTTCAGAGGACTGGCGAAGTTGACAGCAACTAAGGTACGTAAAGCAACTAAATTCTTGTATTGTTTGTGTGATTTTGCAGGCCTGGGGCCGGCAGTCTGAGCATCTCTTTGGAAGATGACAGCATGCAATGTAGCAAATATGGGGGATTCCGTTCTGTCTTATCTTTGAGGCCCAATATTGTTCTCATTGTTTTGCTTTATTCTGATTATTTTTTTTGCTTTATTTAATATTCCGTTTTTATTGGTTTTATTCTGTTTTGTATTTGGTTTGATTTTACTATACCTGATGGAATGGTCAACTATTGTGAAGATAACAAGATATACTATAGTAGCTATTGTTTTCCTAGTATCTTGCTTTGAAGTACTGTACCAGTTCTACTGCTTTATTTTGATTGACTTTGTTCTGTTATGTTTTGTTGGATTTTACTATCTTTAAAATAAAATTTAAAAAAACCCAAAAAACAAAAATGTTTAAAAGTTTTGCTTCTTCAATTAGAGATGTTCAATCTATATACAATCATTAATGTCAGTATAAAACTGTAGCAACAGGGTTGCACCTTCACCATTTGGAAGGCCCACTATAAATTGTATTTGTTTAACCTTTTTCACTAGAACCAGAGATGGAGCCAAAGAAATGTGCTAAATTAGGTTAAGTCTGCAGAACCCTTTTTTCCCTTTCTCTATTCCCCTTTCCCTTCTTTTCCTTTCCTTTTCTTTTCTTTCCTTTGGGTTCCTTTCCTTTCTTTTTCCTTTTCTTTTCCTTCCCCCTCTTTTCTCATCTCTTTGCTCTTCTATGTTTTTCATTTTCTTGGAAAGAGGGTCTTGTTGTCTCACCCAGGCTGATTTTAAACTCCTAGGCTCAATGATCCTCCCACTTCAGCCTCCAAGTAATTGAAATTATAGGTATGCATCACCAAATCCAGCTTTAGAGCTTGGTATTTTGAGCCCATGTGGAAGACTATCAGTGCAATGTACAGAATTTTAGCCTTTTGTAAGTACTAGTTAGAACCTATGTTAGTCAGCTTTCCATCACTGTGACAAAATACATGACATAAATCAATTTATTTTATCTTTTTGGGGGTACCAGGAATAAAACTCAGGACCTCAAGCTTGCCAGACAGGCACTGTGCTACTGAGCTATATCCCTGGCCCACATAAGTCAATTTAAAGGCAGAAAGATTTACTTTGGCTTACAATCTCAGAGGTCCTAGTACATGGTCAGGTGGCTTCATTGTTTTTAGGTCTGTGACAAAGCAGAAACAAAATGGCAGAAGGGCATGGCAGAGGAAAGTCAGGGCAGCCAGAAAGCACAGAGAGAGGAAATGAGCCAGAAAGGAAGAGGGAGTAGTACTATGATCTACTCTAATTAGGCCTCATCTCTTTATTTTCATCATTCCCAGTAAGGCCATCAGATTATTATCTCACTAGTAGATTAATTTACTTGATGAAATTAGAGCCCTTTTGGTCCAGTCACTTTAAACAGCCCATGAGCTGGCAGCCAAGACTGCAACACCTAAGTTTTGGAGGACTTTTCAAATTCAAACCAGGAACCCAATCCAGAACAATACTTTTTAAAGTCTATTTGTATTAATGCATATTAGTTTTACAAAATATTGAGTTTCAGTATGGCTTTTTCATGTATTTATGTAACATATTTTGGTAATATCCATGCCTAAGCAAGATGGCTTTTGTTCTTTTATATATATATCCTTAGTTTTTCACTCAGCTATTTATTCTTCTATTGATTTACTGAATAAACATCATAACCTTTGTACTCTGCACTAAGCCCTGTGCTGAAATCACAACTGCAAAAACATATAAACATAAGTAACCAAATGAGAAAGATAGACAGATAGAAAAAGACAGACAGAGACAGGCAGAGACAGAGAAAACTATCATTTAAAATGTTCCATCCTGGGAGGTATTTGTTGAATAATCTAAGACTCAGTAGGTGTGTGGATAATCAGCTAAATGGGATGGATATTTAATCTTAGAGGTTCCTACATACATACAGAGGTGGAGAAGTAAAATAAAACTTAAGTCTGTGGTTAAGAAGAAAATTTCCCTGCGGATGTGCTGCAGGAATTTGACTCTGTGTGTGTGTGTGTGTGTGTGTGTGTGTGTGTGTGTGTGCTGGTTTTTATCCTCTTCTTCAATTTCCTAAGTGTTTGGTAGGAAACATCCATGTTGCTGTGTAATGCCAAAAGAAAACAAATGTAAAACATGATGCAATGCTATGCTTTTCTCCTCAGTAATTACTTAAATTACTTTTCTTGGAAACAGATAATCTAGGAGCTTTGCCGACAGCACTAATTTCCTATCTTGTAAGAGAATAATTTTGAGACCATAATTTCCATGCACCCAGACGTAAAATGGTCGGAGAAGATAGACGTGGCCTTACAAATGTGTGCGTGCACGATGCTTTATTCCTTAATAATTTGGAGCAGAGGTGGTGCTTCTGACTTGTGGTTAATTCAGATGACCGCATTATTTCGGGTGTCCCCTGACCATTTGGCTTTGCTTCTCTGTTCAACATGAGGTTCTGAATGCATTGTTAGTTTGTAGTGTTATTATTATTATGTTTTACTACTGTATGGTTGATACATTGTGTTGATTTGAGAAGTTTAGAAGTTTAACTGAGAGACTTAGCAAGGAGCAGGATCCTTAATTTGTAAATATCCTCACCCTGTACAAGAGGAGGGCAAGGGGATTTTGTGAGTGCTACCCTGGCCCTGAGGGAGGGGGTGGCCTGTGTACAATATAAGGGAGGAGAAGAGGCTTGCTCTTCGCTCTTTTGCACTGGCTGCTTTTGCTTGTTGCTGCCTTGAAGTTTTGCCCCTGTGCCATGCCACCCTGCCTTGCAGCCAGCTGATTATGGACCAAAACCACCCAAAACTGCAAGCTAAACAAACCTTTCTGTCCTTCGTTTGGGGTGCTGTGTATTTTGCCCCAGCAATGAGAGAAAAGTAACCGAGACAACTACCTAGGATAAAAGAAAAATTAATTTCTTCTCAATCAAAGCCTTAAGTCATACAGAGAAAATATAAAGTTACAGGGGAAAGTTCTATTTTTCTCATACTCTGAGTCAAACATATCTTTTTTTAAAAAAGTCTTTTCACATGGTCTCACACATTGAATTTTTGTTTGGTCCTTTTATATCAGCATACTTCAGCCTCTGTAGTTTTTGTCTTTTTCTTTCACTCTGATGTCACCAGCCTCTTGAACAGCCTCTTGGACACTGAACTTAATTCATGCATTTGTTGAATGAATCATTCAAGAACAGTTACTTCATTTACTTACATTGCTTTAGCTTCCATAATCTTACTTTGAAAAATGTTCTTTCTGAGAACTTTGGTAATGGCTTTCCAATTTCCTCCCAAACTATGTGTTTGGGCTTCACTTCTTTTCATCCTTTTGGATGCTAACATATATTTTCTACCATCTTGTTGTTGGTGAGTCGCATGTCTGCTCTTGCCTTTTAGAGATTCCTTCCCCAGTGATTATGCCGGTTGAACACCTGTAGGTAGGTATTTCTTCCACTTCCCATTTAATAGAGTTCAATTTTTCTCTTAACTTAGTCACTTTTTCCTTTTCTGCTAAGCCTTTACCCTCAAATGTACAATTTGTTTTAAAAAATTTGCCAAATTAATCTTTATCCTAACTTTTATTTTGTGCATGCATGAGTGTGTGTGTGTGTGTGTGTGTGTGTGTGTGTGTGATTGCAGATTAAACTCAGGAGCCCTGAGCTACATCTCAGACCTTTTTATTTTGGGATAGAGTCTTGCTAAATTTCTCAGTCTCTTAGTTAGAACATGTCTTTGCTAAATCTTAGATATTAAGTTTCAGTTTTTTGTAAGAAATTCAAAGCTAAAATCTTGTGTTAATAAAAATGAATGTATTAAAACTCACAGCCATTTCAAGCAAATATATATTGTTAGTGGACTGACTGGCTATGTGAAAGCTCGCATGAGTTGCAGGTAATGAGTCACAGCTTGTGATGTCATTGCCTGGCATTGCCACTCATTTCTAAGCATATGCATGGTCCCTGTGTGCTCTGTTATCCAGTGCTTGACTGCTGAGGTGACACTGGGGTGACTTGGCTCATGTGCCAGCAGAGAGGGCTCTGTGTACGTGCTGCATGCCATAGGTTTACCACCACTGCCTTAGATAATATTTTAAAAGAAAAAAGTAATAACCTTCATGTCACCTAATTTGTTCAACGTACAGTTTACAAACTTGGGACTATTCTTTACAGTTGGAATGTGTATGTCTATAAAAGAAATAAAAATGAAATAATTTGAGGACATTCACTATAGATAGTGATAACAAGTAAGACCTGTGGCACTTCTACTGTATTTAAGCAGGAACATGTAATGGCACTGTAAGCTACTTATTATTCATGCTACCTTCTTATACCAGAGACTCTTTCTGTTCTGAGTGCAAATAAAAACAACGTGGTTAGCTGGATGTGGTGGTGCACAACTGTAAATGTAGCACTCTGGGAGGCTAAGGCAAGTGAATCCTAAATTTGAATCCAGCCTTGAAAGCTTAGAAATTTAGTGAGGCCTTGTCTCAAAATAAAAAAATAAGGAGCTAGGCATGTAGTTGACTGCAAAGGCCCCAGTACCAAAAACAAAACAAAACAGTAATTAATCAATAACAGGTTATTCATTTCTTATGAACAGAATTTAGGGCACAAATGGTTTACATACTAGACTTCAGGCTGATTTGAAGAATCAAAGAGAAGTTACAAGTACCTAAAGTGAGTAGATTTAAAGAACCCAAAATTTTCCCAAATTCTGAGACTCTACAAGGATGAGTGATTGTCCTATATATCTAATTCTCTGGCAAGTAATGAGAAAGCAAAGATATTTTTCAACAAATTAATGGAAATAATTTTGGGAGTGTATGATAACACAAGTGTATGCTTTCACCAAAGAACTTCTAACCCTCTCTCTGGTGCAAGCTAAACCTCAGGGCCATAACCTCCATAATATTGGACAGCAAGATTAAATTCATGGCTGAAAGAGATTTCACGGCCCTAGTTTGTGTCTGAGTCATGCTAATTTGTGGCTCACTAGCTTGCAGGCTTTCAATTCTTTGATTTAAAAAAATACTTTGATTTTGGTAGATAGTCTGTGCTTTCAAATACCTTTGTTATTGTTCCTTTTAGTACAGTAGGACTATTAGATGAACATTTTTGCTCTAAACTGAAATTGCTCTAAAATTTTACTAGTCACTAAAATATGTTAAAATTTATAAACTGATTTCTTAGTGAAATCATATATAAGAAATATGACATAATAACAATTTGTTAATGAATAGACCAATAACATTACTATGATGCTATCTCATAATAAATTACCAGGTGCTAGTTTTTCAACCAATGTAAGCATTGATATAAGATACAATAATGATTCTCCTGTGAAGTAATAAATCTGTAGATGGAATTATGTCAAGAGCCTCCCTCAAAAGCATGTCCTAAAACCATAGCAATGAAACTGCCATCATGGAATTCTGTAGAAAAATTAATCAGCTGAGGGAAAATGATTGTAATCTAGAACTTTAACCAGCAGAATTTGTATTTAATATGCACTATTTAAAACAATTCACCTCATAAGAATAATGCCCAGATGCTTTTAAGTGATAAAGGTAGATGCTTATGTTAATCAGTAAGTATTGGAGATTTGTTATAAAAGGAGAATGCCAAAAAATTGATAAGGAAATGGGAATATGACACTATACTATCAGAATAATTACTAAGAGCACATTTTTTTTCCAGTCAAATCTTTGAGATTCTTTTGGAAGGTATTAGTGGATACACCAGGTTTGCCAAATGAAAACATCTTGTAAAGTGATCTACTTAATAATAACTGTATGACAATAATAGTAGTACAGTAAGGAGTTGACCATTCAAATGTATTTTCCATAGTTTTGGCCATTCCTAATTCAGTAGTTTGGAAATTCAGTAGTCAGGGAACTGAAGACAAACTAAAATCTGACTATCTGTTGAGCCTTCCTTAGTGTACTGCTGGAAAGGGATAAAAATGGAAGTCTATTGGTACAACCCCAATCCCTATGTTGAGTTAAAGCAGACATGACACTTGCTAAAGACAAAATTGATTTTCCACCATATTTCAGCTTAAATGAAATCACTGAAAAGATGATGTGCCAATACAGGTTCATTTGGACACACTATCCAAATTACAGAAAGTGTGTGTGGGGAGGGGATTGGAATGCTCTTAAGCTATCTATTTATGCTATTTGTGTAATACTCATTCTTTAATCTTTTAGTTCTTATCCTATAACCTTAGTGATTAAAATTCAAAGTTATCAATAGCATACTGAATTAAGACCAAAAAGAAAGGGTGTACTTTTAAAAAATGGGAGTACTTGTACTTAAAAAAACTTGTAAATGCACAATAGACAAAAATAGAAATCAAAGTTCTTGGCAACATTCAAAATAGTCAAAGAAGAATATATCATTATTTATGTAGGTTTGGAAGGGTAGGAAAATATGTCCATAATAGAAATATGGCTCTTTGCAAGTTTTGATTTCTCTCAATCTGCCCTTATGCAATTATGTTGTTCCAAGGCAAATAAATTATTAAATAAGTATGTTCCAGAAAACCAGCCAACTTTATTGAAAACAACCTGACCAGTACATAAACTGACTAGTACATAAGCAATCCTCCTGACTTATGTACTGGAAAATAAAACTCTTCTGTAAATCAACAGAATTGTTTTTACTCTCTTTCTCCATATTTATTTATGTACTATTTTCCCTGTCTGGAAAGTAGTAGTAATCCATCACATGCCTCTTGTTTCACTGTTTTAAAATAATTTTGAAAATAAATTACAGTTAAGAAGTCAAGGACAACTTTCTTCTATCATGTGTGAGGCCCTGAGATCAATCCCCAGCACCATCAAAGGGGGAGGGAGTGTGGAGATAGACTGTGCAAAATCAATAAAAAAGTAGGTTCTTATGGAGAAAGCCTTTTGACTTTTTTGTTTGACACTGTGTCTCATTATGTTGTCCAGATTGTTCTTGAATTTGTAGTCCTATCTCGGGCTTCTAGATAGATGAGATTTCAGGCACATGTTCAACTTTTATCAATCCTGGATGAATTACAATCACAGGAACATGCTACAACTTCCTGGAGTGACAATGTAATTTAGTAATATTTTGAATGTATAATTTGTTTAAACTTAAACGGGGTGATGCACTCCTGTGATTCCAGCATTTTGGAGGCTGAGATTGGAGAATTGCCATGAGCTTGAGGCCAGGCTGGGCTACATAGTAAGACCCTGTCTCATAAAAAAAAAAAAAAAAAAAAAAAGAATGAATTTAAATGGGAAAATGGAGTACATTATAAAATATGAGTGAGTGTTTCAACAAGACATGAGTCTTCAAATAAATGTGGTGCTTGCTTATCTCTCTAGGTCACTGGTAATATAATTCATTTATCTGGGCTTTTACAGGACATTAACAAATAAGTTTGTGGTACTACCATAAAATAATCAGGCTAGGGAAGAAATCCTGGACCCACCCTTGGACTACAAAGTCCCAGAAGCTCACAGAATAAATAACTAAAGCTATTATAAAACTATAATTTGATCAACAGAGAAAAACTTGCTTTGGCTTTTTAAGTTACATTTTTTATGCATAGTAAAGATTACACTATGTAGTGTTGTTTAAATAAAAGTGTAGGCTGAGCTCAAGAGATATATACAATATGCTCAGAAGTATGTTATAATAGATATGTGCCATTTTCATTTGCACAGTGTTCTTTTCTCTTCTGAAAATATGACTTTTCCTATGGAGCTACACCATTCTGCTTAGATTGGCAATTGCAATATCTTGCTCGGCTACAACTGAATTAAAGTGTGGGTATGTGATCTAAGATCAACTTACTAAGTCCTTCTTTGGTTTCATTCACTTATTTGTTTTAGTGTATAAAACTTGAAAGATAGGTATTTCTAGGGTTGTACCTTCAAGGGAAAAGAAATTTAGCAACAGTGATCTGACCTCTTAACAGGTGCACCACTACCATCCTAGTGCAAGGAACGAGTCGATCCCTTTTTCACTAAAGACCAAGTGGCTTTTCTGACTTGAACTGAAAGGATATTGAGCAATAAATGAAATACCATAGAAATATGAGAAAAACAAACATTATACCATATGGCTATTGCAATTGACTTATCATGATGTTTTCTCACAACGAAGTCATATTGAGAATCATTGAATGACTTTCAAAACAAAGATGACAAAATGTAAAATCTTGATCAATCTGGGGATAATACAAATCTGGTATATTGGAGGCTTTGTCTAATGGCCATAAAAAGTCTGATCATCCTTATTCAAAACTAATAGTAAAGAGTTAATAACCTAATTAAATTATGAATTCCTTTTTTATTAATTAAGGTTATTGGTACGTTTTAGGTATACATAATGATCTCATTCATCATAGGGAATTTGTACCTGTGCATGATATAACTTGATTCTTTTTCCATTTTCCTATCCTCCCTTTAACCCCTTTTCTCCTCCTTATGTACAAAATCTTTGTTTCTATTTTATTCTTCTTTTCTCATAATTTTTTTCCTTCCTTCCTTTCCTCCTTCTCCCTCCCTAATTCTCTTCCCATTTGAACATTTTCTTCCTATTTCACAATATGTATTATACATTTTGGTCTTTATTTACATTTTTGGTTTCTCACAATAGAGAAACAATGTCATATTTACATATGTATACCTGATTTATTTCACTTAAAAGAGTATGGCCTTAAGGTGCATTCATTTATGAAATACCTAGGAATCAATTTAAGAGAGCAGAAAATCCTTACATTGAAAACTACAGTATTCTGAAAAAGGAGAGGATATCAGAAAATGGGAAAATATCCCTTGCTCTTGGGTAGAAAGAACCAATACAGTAAAAATAGCCATACTTCCAAAAGTATTACACAGATTTAATATAATCCTGATCAAGATTCCAACACCATATCTCACAGAATTAGAGAAAATAATCCTAAAATTCATTTGGAACCAGAAGAGACCTAGAATACCAAAGGCAAACCTTGGCCACAAAGGCAAGACAGGGGACATCACAATCCATGACTAGAAATTATACTACAAAGCTACTGTGATAAAAATAGCATGACACTGGCAAAAACAAACAAATAAACAAAAAATAAACAGATCCAAGGATCAATGGAATAGATTAGAAGATGCAAAAACAACTGCAGCCATATTTAGTCATTTTATCTTTGACAAAGGTGCCAAACACCTTCAATGGAAGAAAGATAGCCTCTTTAATAAATGGTGCTAGAAAAATTGGTTTTCTACATGCTGAAGATTAAAACTAGACCCATATCTTTCACCATGCACTGAATTAAAATCGAAATGAATCAAGGATCTAAATAATAAAGCAGAAACACTAAATCTGCTGGAAAACAGAATATATATAACTTTTGAAGACATTGGCATAGGCAAAAACTTTATGAACAAGACCCCAATTGCACAGAAACTATCACAAGGAATTAACAACTGGGATCTTATCATATTTAAAAGCTTTTGCACAGCAAGGGAACCACCGACAGAGTGAAGAGACAACCCACAGTGTGGGAATGAATGCTTTTTAATAACGAGTATAAACCAGACAGTAGGGGGAACCCAGCATGGGTCTGACATTAGTGTGCCTGAGTAGAGCTCTTCCATTTTCCCAGATAGTCCTTGACTTCTGGGGGTTTCACTTTATAATGATGCCGAAGTGATAAGCATTCAGTGGAACTGTATTTCAAATTTCAAATTCTCATCTTTTCTCAGGTTAGTGATGTCAAGATTCTGGCTAGAGAAGTCAGCAAGCACAAGGGTAAACAACCTATCCTCTGTAATGTACTCATTGTGTTGCTAAGCTGTGACACTCAGTAGTTTAGGTGTACTAAATTCACTTTCCATTTATGATATTTCCAGCCAAAGATGGGTTTCCCAAGTCATGGTAAGTCTAGGATCAAAGATAAGTCAGTTGATATTTTTGCCTCATTTAATTCATCTGGCATATAAAAATATTTTCTTTATACTTCATAGGGTTGTTTGGAAAAAATAAATAGTATTAAAAGCTAAGAAACATGATTTGTAAACCTGTTATACCCAAATGTAACCACGTTTTACAGAGTAACTATTTGATGGGCTTGGGCCAACAAACCCTGTTAGAGAGATGAATGAAGACACGAAAGACACAGAATATCTTTGTCAGGGAATCAGGGGACTTCACCAGAATGGAGTGAAGCCCCAAACTGACTCAGGCTTCCAGGTTTATTGAGGAACAATGAAGACATAGAGCTCTGCTGAGGCGGATGTTTATTTTAGGTAGCAAGGCAGGCAAGCAAGGCATGGTGGCAGTTTGGCTGAATAATTAACTTTTATCTGATTGTCCCCTCAGAAGCTTCCTTGTTTTCTCCAGAAGGCCCATCTGTGCTGGAGCTGACAAAACATCCCATCTTCAAGACATTTTGATTCCTCGATATTAGCAGCCTTCCGCCTCTTGAGTCAACCCGAGCAGACATTGACTCCTTGGGTGTCGCAAGGAGCTCAACAACTACTTTAGCTGAATTTTTGGTCACTGTAGATAAAACTAGAATTTTGCCATATCTGAAAACAAATTATTTATCTCCTATGTAAGAAGCCACTTAATGCATTAAAAAGTGCAGTGAAAATTTGAGTATGATTATTTACATTTCAAAGAAGCTTCTGAAAGTAAACACATTTCTGAGAGTGTTGCTGAATTACATCATGGTTCCTCTGCACCATGAAAGCTACCTGGGCAGTGGCAGAGAATTTAGAGACAACTGTTTTAGTGCATTGAAAAGACAGGATTTTGTTACATTTAGTGTTTGATTGATTTATGCATTATTATATTTTACAGATGGTATTGTTTTCCCAGACACAAATTTATCTCAAAATCCTCTCTCTGGTATTATCTATACTATAAATGTCCATAGGGTAATTGATACCATGGGAATATATTTAGTTTCCCTCCCATATGACTGTAATATTCAGAAGAGAAACACCTGTTCTTGGAGGAAAGGAAAAATGAAAAAGTAGCAAACTGCCTACAGAGAAAAATTTCATTATAAATTTACATGGAACAAATATCGAGAGATTACAGATATTAAAATTCATCCTGCAAGAGAGTAAATTCTATTGTGTGAAATCCTGCTGATTTACCCTAAGATAAAGAGACTTCTAGAGATGAAATAAGGAAGTGGTAAAGCCCCTAATGTCAGCTCTTGTTTGTTGAGAGGTGACCATTTGCCAGACAGATAATAAGTATGTGACTCTCAGATATGTCTGACTTCCAGTCTATACTTTTAATCATTTTTGCTGACAGCTTTCTATATGCCAAGTACTGCACTAAGCCCTTTATAACATTTCACTTAATCTGTGCTGGTAAGGTAGGTATTGTTACCCTGATTTCATAAATAAAGAAACTGAGACTTACAGCAGTTAAACTATATGCCCAGATGCAATTAGGTTTTGTTATGATTTGTGTCTAGATGTCCCCCTCAAAGCCTCATGTGGTGTTGGAGTTTTTTTTCCAAAGATGGCTGATTCTAGAGTGTGTGATTGATTCATAGTGCAATGATGGGATTAAGAGTGCTGATGTTAAGCATGGGTGATTGCTGAATCAGTCCACTGGCTGGATTGGTACTGCCCTAATTCTGATAGACTGGATAAACATAAGGGCCAGAAAGAAGCTTGTCTCTTGCTCTTGTTGCTTTTACTGTCTTTCTCTACCATCAACTGATGCCCTCTGCCATGTGCCGCCCTGTCCTGGAGCCAACTGATTATGAAAACTGTGAACTAAATAAACGTTTCCCCCTTTAACTTTGGGTGTTGGGTATTTTGGCTTAACAATGAGAGAAAACTAACTAAGGTTTTCTGTTTGCTTTTAAATACTTTAATCATTTTTTAACAGCGGTTTTAAGTTCAGGGCAAACCTAAGAGGAAAGTGATGAGATTTCCCCTACACTCCTTGGCCTAACACTCACTGTCAGTGTCCTTCCCCATTATCAGTGTTCTAAACCGCTGTGGTAAAATCATGAACCTACACTGAGACATCATTATCTCCCAAGTCCCACACTTACATTGGGGTTCATTACTGGTGTTGTACATTCCATGTATTTGGGTAGGTAAGTTTTCAAGCTAGGTCTTTCTGTCTTCGAAGCTTTTCTGCTCTTAAGTGCAGAATGAGAATGCAAAAAACTAAAAAGATCAGATATGTAATTTGTGTGTGTGTGTGTGTGTGTGTGTGAGAGAGAGAGAGAGAGAGAGAGACAGGCAGACAGACAGACAGACAGACTTGACTAGCTTCAAACTGACTGTCAACTCTTAGTTGATTCTAAGGACTGACCTTTAGGAGATTCTGACATCTGAGATAAGTAGGGAATTGTCCTGTATGAATGTTTGGGTCCAGGCCTTGACTTCCAGTTTTGTTATGGACTGGTGGAATACTGCTTCACAGCTGTTTGTGACAGTGATTGCAAACCACTCAGGCTTGACACTTGAAGGAAGCAGCAATTGTCTGCTGAACAGGTGTGATGGAAGGTTCTGCGGCAGTTCTTGCACACTTTCTTTGCAGGCTGCCATCTTCCTGGCAGAGCTGATGCACCTGTGGCTTTTCAGAGAGTAGCTCTGATCCCATTCATCTGTAGGGTGAACCTGCAACCTGTGGCTCTCTTTCAGAGGCTTGTTTTAGTGTAACATTTTCCTCTTGAACTTTGTACTTCCCATCCTTGGATTCTGGCTTTTGGGAACTCTTTTTTGGCATGCTTCTGCCATTTTGTATCCTTCCTCCCTTCCTCCTTCCCTCCTTCCCTTCCTTCCTTCCTTGCTTCTTTCCTTTCTTCCTTCCTTCCTTCCTTCCTTCCTTCCTTCCTTCCTTCCTTCCTTCCTTTCTACCTTTGTTTTGATACTGGGAATTGAATTAGGGATATATCCCCAGCTATATCCCAGCCTTTTACAAGTTTTTTATTTTGAGACAAGATCTCACCAAGTCACTGGGATGCCCAGGCTGGACTCAGACTTGTAATCCTCCTGCCTCAGCTTCCCAGAGTACTTGGATTACAGGTGAAAAGTACTATACCTGGCTTGTAGCTGTCTTTCTCTTTCCCGTAAAACAAAACTGAACATTCTGACTCAAGCTGTTCCACTGCCTGGCAAGCTTCTTCACTTCCTGCAGCTGCAACAGCTGCAGACTGTTGATCTTTTCTCTAAAGTCCTGTTAACGATGTGGTTGTCCAGCTCAGCAGACAGACGGCCTTTCTCAGCCTGGTGCAATTTTTGTTTCAGTTGTTTAATGGTAGCAGCCATATGATTAGTTTTCTCTTCCAAGTGACTGTTTAGTTCTCTTTTTCTATTTTAATCATCAGTCTGAACTTTGCAGCTTGAAGCCAAGTTTGTGGTTGAGAGCCTGAGATCACCCAGCTGCTGCTGCTGCAGAGATACCAGCCCGTCTTGCTTCTCAGGACAATCTTCTCCAGCCTCTGCACAGCCCGCTCCCTCCCTGTCTCACACTGATCTGCATCTCCAGTTCTAAATACCAAATTGTAACAGCATCTCCTCCTTTAAACACTTTCTTGTATCACTTAGTGCTCAGCTGTCTTAGCTCTGTTTTGCTTCTTGGGGAAGAGACAAGGAGGGAAAAACTTTGAACACAATGGTACTCAAGCATTTATTCTTCCATAGGCAACACAAATAAGTAAGTAAACTTCATACTGCATGAAAGCTAATTCAAAATAGATTCTTAAATGTTAAGACATTAAATTTTTAGACAAAAATTTTAGGAAAAAGATAGAAAAACTGATGCACTGCAGTTTATCAGATTTAAAACTTTTGCACTGTTAAGGAGATGAAGAAGCCCGGCATAGTGGCACATGCCTGCAATCTCAGATAACCCTGTCTTTTGAACAAATATACCAATACAAGTAATACTTTTTTTTTTTTTGAGACAGGGTTTCACTATGCAGATCAGGCTGACCTTCAACTCACTTTATAGCCCAGGAACCCCCAGCGATCTTCCTGCCTCAGCCTCCCAAGTGCTGTATTTAGAGCTGTGCACCACCACACTGGGCTTCAAGTAAATTTTTACCATTGTGTCACTGACATTAACAATTGTGTACAAAGATTTATTTTCTTCTTACTAAAAGTCCTAATTTTCTTCAGCCTGGTGATTACATTCTTATGCTTAAACGTTAATGATCTTACTAGCAGTTTTAAAAGATGTTACAGGACAGTGATGACTGTTTAGAGCTTTCAATTGCAAACAGCCCACATGGTTCTTGTACCATGGGTTTGCCACAACTTTTACAGGAAATTTGGAGCTTTGAGTTCTGAAACAGAGCTAGAAGAAATGTAGAATTAAAATGAAAAATTATTATATAGACTCCCTTAATAGGTCATTTTTTTTTTTTTTTTTTTTTTTGCAGCACCGGGGATTGAACTCACAACCTCGCACCTACCAGCGCAGGCACTTAAGCCACTGAGCCAAACTCCCTGCCCTGGTTTTTTGAGGCAGGGTCGCACTGTGTAGCTCAGGCCAGCCTTGCGCTCGCGTTGTAGCCCAAGCTGGCCTCGAACTCACAACGTTCCGCCTACCTCAGCCTCCCGAGTGCTGGGATTAAAGGCGTGCGCCACCATGCCTGGTTTAAAAGGTCATTTTTTTGCAAACAAGTGCAGCATATTTAAATGAAACCATCTGTGTCACTACATTCATTTTTACTTAAAACTTCCTTAATAAATTAGTCAATGAACTAGTGAATTTATCAAATTATCAGTGCAAAATAGGTACTGTCATCCATGTCTGAAACTTTATTAGTTACACTGAAAATTAAATAGAACAAGTAGATAAGAATGGTTATTTTTGTGTATGTAATTGAAAAATAAGACTGACATGCTTAAAGAACATTTCAGGAAGGAGAAATTTGATCTGAGCCTTTAAAATGAGTAAAATTTAAAGCTAGATATGGTGGTACATGTTTAAAATACCAATGCTTGGGAGACTGAGGCTGGGGGGATCACCATGAGATCAAGGCCGGCTTGGGTTACATAGTGAATTTGAGGCTAGCCTGAACTACATATATCAATACCTTGTCTAAAAAAAAAAAAGTAATATTTAAGACAAGGGAAAACAGTTTTCTAAGCAAGTGATCTAATAATAGGGAAACATATCTCAGTGACAATAAAAAGGCTTAGTATCAAATGTTTCTGGTCAGTAGTGAAAAATAGCTTGAATGGGCAGAAACAAAACCAAATTATAGAGAATTTTTAATCTTAGGCATAGAAATTCACCTTTACCTTAATTTGGGAAATACTGAGTGGTTCCTATACTTCTGTCTGGACATAAGAGTGACATAAGAAAGTCAACATCAAGCAGCATTGTAGGGAATGGATTGGAAATAGGACCCAGGCTCTGAGGCCTGCTGAGACCTAGGGAGACAATGAGGGCAACAGCAAGTAAGCACTTTGCTGTAGTAAGAGAAGGGAAAATAAATGCCTGGGGTATCATGAAAGTTTATTTGACAAATCTTAATAGCTTTGTCATATAAATTTATGCTTGATCTTTTTTTTTTTTTTTCCTTTTTGAGACAGGGGCTCTATGCAGTTCATGCTGGCCTTAAGTTTACTTTGCAGTCTCGAACTTCAACGATCCTCCTGCCTCACCCTCCTGAGTGCAGGGATTACAGGCGTGCACTACCACACCCAGTTGTGTTATATTTCTACTCTCATTTTGTACCTTGTCCTCCACATATTGTGTGTTGTGGTCATGGGTCACAGATGGTTAATATCAGGTCTTTATTTACAGTTATACAGTAGACTAGAAGCACTTCTTATTCTTGCAGATTCTTTTTTTTAAATCCTGTATGTTATAGAAGAGGCTCTTTTGGGGCATTATCATCAATTAAGCAGCTCCAATCTACTCCTTAGCTGAGATATAAATATGAGATAAATTTATTGTTTTACCATTGATAAAAATAATTTTCTATCTGGGCATGGTGGCTCACACCTGTAACCCCCAAATTTGGGAGGCCAAGGTAGTAAGATTGCCATGAGTCGAGGCCAGCCTGGGCTACATAGTGAGTTCAAGACCAGCCTGAACTCCATAGCAAGACTCTGTCTCAACTACTCCTCCCCAATTTATTTTCCTAAAGTAGAAAGGCATTTGAACCAGACTCAGGAGGCCTCTGTGTGTGTCAAAATTCACTGTTCAGTGGTGGTGATACCCTCTGTAAAGTGATAAGAAAACAAAATTGGAGTGTAGGCACTGCAAAGGCATCTTCTAGTTTCCAAACTGTCTGAATACACTATGTATTCTCTCCTGTGACATTTCTCCTGACCTGGAGAAATTCATAACCACTGCTTTTCAAATCTAAATGATCAAATACCATGATTCAACAACTACAAAAACAGTTCTACTGAAGATCTATTAAAGACCCATTCCTTGTGAAATTTTGGGTGATTCTTTTCTTCTTTTTCTTTTTCTTTTTTCTTTTCTTTTCTTTTTTTTTTTTTTTTTGTAGTACTGGGGATTGAATTCAGGGCTTAAGCACTGAACTATATACCCGTTTCCTTTTAAAATTTTGTATTTTGAGACAAGGTCTTGTTAAGCAGCTAAACTGCCCAGCTTGGGCTCAAATTTGTTGTCCTGCTGCCTCAGGATCCCACACTGCTGAGATTATAGGTCTTCACCACTATGCCCAGTTTGGGTGATCATTTTAAATAATTTCAGTGAAGCTCATGCATTATCTCCCTGTGCTTGATAATTAACATGCAATTTTCTATTCTATTCAGTGTGACTGTATGAAATTACTATATTATGGAACATCCTTGTGCTTAAAATATGGGAACAATGAAATACTATCAAAATAAACAGACTGGACTGTAAGAGCGTGCGAACGCTAGGAAAGTGGAACATTAAGTAACACTTCTTTATGGAGGTTTGTGGTCTCTAATCTTAAATCTATTTCAGTTTGTTCTGGATTGGAGAACATTGGAAAATACCAGCTGAATAAAGCCCGTACTTTTAGCAGCCTCCGCCACCCCTGCTTTATTGTAATTTGGCTTCACCTTCTACTAAAGGTTAAAAGTCATAGAGAACAGTAAGCCTGGTTAAGAAGCATTGCTTCTCTTTCTGCCAAACGAAAAAGTTCTACAAATAATTTCAGATACTCAAGCTAGTGGAGCTTTTAAAATGTGGAGTTGGGTGCAGTGGCATGTGCCTGTAGTCCTGGCCACTCACAGGGTGAAGCAGCAGGATTTCTTCAGTTTGGGGCCAGCCTGGGCAACACAGTAAGACCCCATCTGTCCAAACCAAATCAAACTAAACTACTAAATCTTGTATTTACTTCTCTGTACAGTTTTAGATACTTCTTATATCACCCATTTCTTAAACAAAACACTAAATTGTGTCTTCATTTCTCTGTACAGTTTTAAGTGCTTATTTCATCAGAATTTGCTTATATTTGAAGACTCATTTATTCATTCAAAAATTATCTTTGTAGCTGTCTTGGGGTTTAATGAACAGAAAAAAGGCACAGCATCTTCACAGTGGCATCCGTGGTTGTAGTTGAAGACTATCACATAAACGTAAAAATTAATGAAAATTTGTAACTCTACTAAATGTTTTACCATGAAGTCATCTAAAAAGGGAGAAGACCTGGGAAAGGAGGTCGAAGTAGACCTCTCTGGGGATGTGGCAACTGCACTGAGAGGTGAGTGCTGAGTAACAGCTAAAATTGCACTTGGTGCAGAGGAACAATGAGGTACAAAAGCCTTTTGGGGCCAATGAGCACAGAACTCCAAGAGAACCAAAGTAGGCCAGTGCAGCTCATACAAAGAGCCGGGGGAAATGCAGACATAGTTGAAACAGAAGGTAGGGTCAAGTCTTGCAGGTGTCAGGCAATAGTAGAAATATCATCTTTATCCCAGTGTTTGGGAGACCTGCCAAGGATTTATAAGCAAAAAGAGACAAGATCAGGTTTGTGTCTCAAAAGGATATGTAGCGTTAGAAAGCAGAAAGAACATTAGGTGGGGAGGAGAGAGATCAAAGGAAAGAACTGATCGAAGGTGAGACAACTGCACCCATCAAGGCTTCATATGGTGACCCCTGGTCAGTGTGTTGAGAAAATAAGAGGGAGATGTGAGGTAAACTGAACAGAACTTAGTGGCAAAATGAATAAATCGCCTGACTCCTGGGTTTCTCTGTTGGCTGACACTAACAAACTAAGGGTTATGCAGACCTACTTATTCTCTGAAGAAATATCACTGTTTCAATGACCCTTCAGAATTGATTTCTTCAACCAAAATTTATGGAACATCATATATATGACACTGGCTGGCGGTGACGCAGGCGTGGACAAGGCTGTCTTCCAGGAGCTTGTGCTGGTTGCCAGGTCTGGTGAACATGAAAAATTGCACGATCATAATAGAAACAGTGTTTAAACTACTGGCAGTCAATTTTTCTTTTGGTACGTCAGAAAGAACAGCACTTTATAGGGCTTTGCAAGTTTTAGAGTCCGTTACTGCCTCATAAGTATGAGGGGGTAACATGAGGAGGTAGGGAGCAAAGGAGATTGAAAAGCCGCCTGCTGAAGGAAAAGGTATTCCTTTTCGTGTTAGCCAGTTTGAAGAATAAGAGATTTAAGCCCTTTCTCTCTCGACTGGGAAAAAACACATTCCTAGATCAAGACTGAGAAATAGAGGTGCACACTTCTTTCACCTTTGTCATGATCTAATGTAGTATTATCGGATTCTTTCTTAGTCAAATGAAGGACGGAGACTCAGAAAAATTCTGAGATTTTGTGCATTCATCATGTTAGAAGCAGTTTTTAGGTCAGTATCTTGAAAGCTTATGCTGGTACCTTAGGAGAGGCTGGAACCAAGGGCAATGATTAAAAATGCAGGCCCACACTCGCGTTTAGTTTCTTCTTCTTTTTTTTTTTTTTGCAGCACCAGGGATTGAACTCACAACCTCATGCCTGCCAGGGCAGGCGCTTAAGCCACTGAGCCAAACTCCCAGCCCTGATTTTTTTGAGGCAGGGTCGCACTGTGTAGCTCAGGCCAGCCTTGCACTCGCATTGTAGCCCAAGCAGGCCTTGAACTCACAACGCTCCACCTACCTCAGCCTCCCGAGTGCTGGGATTAAAGGCGTGCGCCACCACGCCTGACTACGTTTAGCCTCTTGATCAAGCTTAGTGATGTGAAAAATTTGATGCTTGTCTTCACATTATTTTATTCTTTTTTAGATGGTCCTAAGTACCCATGAAGAGATGTAGTTAAATGTTTTTTTCATTAAAAAACAAGTTTGGTTTTTCCCAAGATTATATTAGAAAGGTTTAGGGAGTGATTTGACTTTGTTAGGCCTAAATAATGCTTACATGCTTAAAGAGAGAATCTTGCCTGAAAATGCCATTTCTCAGTTCCAAGAACTGTTGGTGCTCAGTAAACAGGCACACGACTGGTCAACTGCAATGTCTGTTCTTTACTACAATATTGTTCTTTGAATGTCCTATTTCCAATTACCAAAATCTAGTAAAACTGAACCACACCTGGACTCAAAAGTATTCAATGACATTATTTATCAAAATAAATTTAATAAAAGTATTCAAAGACCATTTCAATATTTAGCTGCCTTCAAGACAGTTTTTGGCACTCATAATAGACACTATAGGTTTTTACACAACAGCACTCATTCTATTTCATACACCATTTAACAATTCAAACAGACCTTTGTAGTTTCAACAATATATGAGACAAAAGTACTGATGATCTGTAGTCCTAAGAACTTCAATACCCTTACATATAGTAAACACTTTAATTTTAATACTAAAACACTAAAACTAAAACCACTATGTGGTAACATAGAGTGATTTAGGGAAAGATGTACAGCCAGCTAGCTACAAGCACATAATCCCAGATCTACTGATTTTAAATGCTTTTGGACCAATAGTGCTACAACTGTGTCTCCATCTCACACTCCTGCTTTTCTGGTGACATATACCACGTTCAGCTACTATCCCTCTCTATGCTCTTCACACTGCGCAGGAAGCCGCTCTGATACCAGCAACCTACACTGTCCTCCTGATTCACTACCCAACTTTGAATCAATAGTTCTGAGTGATGTTTCCTGTACACTCAGGCTGAATTCAAGGTCAGTCTTTTTGGCGGGTCCCAGCCTTTTCCCTTGGGAAAAAGATGAAATGTCCTCCATTTTTGGACTCCTTCTTTCATCTCATGTAGCATGGGGCTCTGTGTTGATCTGTGGCTTTTTACACAAGTCCTGGTAGAATTCTGATTCCAAGAAACGGGGATAAGAGTTGTTCTCCATCAGGCTGTAGACCCTTTTCTGGGCAGTTGTAAAGCAGCCACTTGTAGCCTCTTGTATATTTTGGGCAATTAGAGTTTTGGTCTGAAAATCTATGTTTATCTGAAAGAAAGCCAAAAAGAAAAAAGTGGTTTATTTGGTATTCAGAGTTAGAAACTGAAATTTAATATTTGAAAACAAGAAATTTAATGTGTGATTAGCTTCACTGGTCAAATTTGTAGAAACTTAATTGAAAGTTAGGCTAGTGAGGGAAGGGCCTTCTTACTGCCTTTTTGACCTGCATTTAATTTGAATGCTTGCAGTTCTTTTGTTTTACTTTGGGGCTAAGGATGGTCAAATTTTACTGAAATAAAGACCTTTTCTTCATACCTCTTTTGGAGCTTCCTTTTCTATGAAGTCAGTATATATTTTCCTTGCTTTTGAGGACAGCTTTTGGGGTGATTTGGTTTTTTTGAAATCTTCACAAGCCAACCAGAATTCAATATTTTCTTCACAGAACTCAGATTTTAAAAAAGCTCTGAAAGCAGCAAGACCATCTGAAGGAAGAAGAAAACAACATGCAGAACATGAAGAATTGAGTGACCAAATAATTCCTTATGTTTGGATAGCATTAGAATAGTAATTTTCTAGATTCCACTCAAATTCTCAGAATTTAACTTTTTAAAGTCTAAGATACTAGAAGGCAAAATACTTAAATCAGTACTCTGCTATAAAAAATAAACTTAACTTTGCTTTTGATACAAAAATAAATATTTATAGGACAGCCATAAATTCTCTGGTAGCTAGGGCTCATGTAATGGAAAAGCTGACTCAATCTTAACTATGGGCAACTGTCATTTCAGTTTTTAGGCTGATTTTTCTTGCCCACCTAGAATGAATACCACATGCATTTCCATGACTAAATACTAAGAAATAAAGGAAAGAAAACAGGCTTTATGCCATAGAGACTATAAAGTCAAATTCCCCTCTGCAAGATGCTCATTTATGGTGTGTACACCACTTCTCTAGACTCTTGTGGTTCTTGCAGTGCATCAAATTCAAGAGGTTAACTTACATTTACTGGCTAGAAGTTCATCAAAGGCTTCTGACCACAGCAGTGCTTCCTCAGGAGAAGGCCTGCAAGAGAAGTTCCACCTATTAGCTTGTGCACAAGTCAGTTCAGTAGCAAGGTGTTCGTATTTGCAAGTACAAGATTCCTAACTTACTTGATGAAAGTTTGCTGTTTGTTTTTCTTGCTGGTTTTGGGCTTTGCAGGAGTAGAAGAATTTTGCAAAAAGTAGCTCAAACGGGTTTTCCAATCTTTTAGGCTAAAAAAAGAGAGAAAAAAGAAATTCACTAAGTGGCAATGCTTGATGATGCTGTTGCACAAGGAATTTTTACTGAATAAAGTGACCAGTAGCTACAAACAAATCTAATATGAGAAATCAAGACTCAAGTAACAACTCTTAACCCCCCCTAGTATTTAAACCCATCACATTATGAAATTGAACACAATTCCATTCATCCACCTGAATATAACTAGTTTTACAATTAAGGGTAGCACTACCTAAAACCACTAGAATATTTTAATAAATTTAGCTTGCATAAATTTATTTGCAGAAATAGGTAGATGCTATTTCTGGTCCACAAAAGGCAGCAGTTTCTCTGCATGGTTAATCACACTTCTGCGGTATTTCTCACTTCACGCAAAGGTTAGCGGTGAAACTGCTGTCAGCCAGTTGATGCTCATTCCCTTTCTGCCTGTAGAGCAAGAGGCTGTGAAACAAGCCCAAGGAGATCCTGTACAAAGAGGTGTGTGTGTGACTGATTGATTCCTCCGCCAGCGCCCCCCTTCTCCCCACCCACAACTCTCCTGCAAGCAGATGCTGCAGAACAATTACTTATTTCACAGCCGTGACTAGGTGAGATCTGCTCTACAACACAAAAAAGTGGATCTAAAAGGAATATCTTCAATCAGCCAAAATGTCTCCAACCAGCACTTGTGTAAGCAGATCAGAACTCGCAATGCAACGTAGGAACGCTGGAGATGCGTTTCAGCTGCAGGATTCTGATGTCATTTTATTTGATTTCTTTTTATTATCATGTGTTTCCGATACATACTGAATATATTCTTTTTTTAAATTTTTTTTTATACTGAATATATTCTTCATAGAGCATTGGTATATATACAGATCGCATTTTGATGCTTTTTCACTTCCCCTTTCTGACCCCTCCCTCCCGTCTAAATGCAGAACAAAAAGCCAAGCTGCAGTATCTTAGCACGTCTACCACCGCCCACAGGTGAGGATTTTCCTCAGTTCCTAAACTCTACCCAGGTGCCCTTCCCTCACAAAATAAGTATATACCACAGCTTTAACCTTATTTAATAAATTAACCTTTTCCTGCAGAGGCGCAGGCTACAATTTTTGCTAAGGTCGAAGCTGAGACCGGAGGTTCATCTAGAGAATAAACTGGTCAGGAGAGCGCAGGGAGATCTCAGAATAGAGAACAAAGCCGTACTCACAGCGTGCGTTTCATGTTTTCCCGCTTCTCCTCGCTCTTGGGTCCGCTGCCTGCGTTCTTGTCCATGGGTACGCAGTCGTGCTGGACAGCCAAGAACATAGCACTCCGCATTATCGTCCCGGGGCCGCAGAAGTCCTGCCGACCTCGGGCGCCTGCAGATTTAAACCAGGCTGCGGCGCGCGGGCGGGGCTGAGCGGCGCTATCCCCGCCTCCGCGGCGCGCGGATTGGCCAGCTGCGGTCGGGCACGGGGCGGGGCCAGTGCCGGCCGCCGAGGAAGGGTCTCGAAGGGGGGGTGGCGCTGACGTACGCGGTGCCGGCGTTGTGCGCACGCAGGCGGGACGAGGCGGCCGGCCGGGAAAGCTGTGGGCTAGCCGGAGGTTTTTCCGTGTGAGCGATGGCGACCTGCGACCTCTGTACAGACTTGGCGGCCGGAGCTGGCCGTAGGTTTAGCCGGGCGCTCGCCCTCGCTCAGCACCAGAGGGCGGAATCCCCTGCAGCAGAAGGTCGCTCCCTGGTTCTAGTCAGGTTTCGGTGGCCTTATTGTGAATGAAGGGTGGGCTTTATATTTTTATCTCTTTTTATTTTCTTTAAGAGCGCGCCCTTTCTCCCCTCCTTTCTTGTCAAGTTTTAAAGACTCATCCGAGGCCACCTACTTCGTATACCGCTCAGGGAGACCTGGCCTTGCTGGCACTTTGCCGCAGCTCCCTGGAAATGGGGAACTGGAGACACCGGAAGGGTTGACTACCAGGTTCGGGTGGAGCGACCTGCTGTGCAGCTCGCCCCGGAGTCTTGGAATACTTTGGGGGAATGAACATTAGTCAGGGAGGAAACGGGAGAAAATGACTTTGTCAGAAGACATTGCTTTAATTGGGTTTGCATTTTTCTTCTCCACTAGTAGTCACGGGGCTGGATCCCTCCGTGAGGTTGGATGGGTTGTTCCTTAGGAGCGCTTGACAGAATCTCCTGCCAAAGAAATCATAAACCTTTTATGATGAGAGATAAAGGAGACACAAAGACTCTGCAGCTGTAATGCACCAGAATTCTGGTGCAAGGTGTCAGGATTTCCTCCTGAGTCATTGGTTGGCTTAGAATTTATCACATTCAACTGACAAAAAAAGGTGTATTACGGGACTAAGGGTAGGTGGGAGGGTAGAGCGGTGTTAACAGTTTGCTTGAATAACCTTCATCTGTGAATTCTTCAAAAACCACCTTTCAGATACGTTTGCAGCCTTTAAAAGACTTGATTAATGAGGATAAATAGATAATTCAGAGAGATCCAGTTTTGCACAACGTTACTAGAACTACATAAGGGAATATTGAGTTGGTTTTCGCATTAAGCCTCCAGGTAGTAAGATGAATAACAAGATTTTGGTTGAGCTACAGCTACTCTCCCTGCTTCTCATAAAAGAAAATTGAAGGTGTTCTTGAACTGGTCAGCTTCTGTTAAGCTGCCAGTAGTTGGAGCTCAGAGTTTAATTTGGAGAGCAAACTCTGCAGTTACTCCTCAAAAGAACAGTTACATACCTTATTGTAGAAAGGAAAATCGTTTAAACTTTGGTAATACTTGAAAACATGTTTGTAAAACTTGTAAGACTATAATTTTGCTTATGAATGTGCCCTTCATCTCTAAAAGAACTTTGCATAATCTTCCTATGTATGACTTTCTGATTATTCAGTACTTATTAAATATGGGCGATATACAGATGTATTTGCCACATTAAATATGTGCAATATGAATATATATTTGTCTTTTTTCACAGTACAAACCTAAATATATTTTTCACTTACAATTTTGGGTATTAGAATATAGATGAAATTCACTGGCTGCTCAGGAGTTCAGAAGGGTGGTGGAAAAGGGAGGCAAGAGGGGAAAAAGGAATGGAGAGAAGAGGGGCAGAAAAGGAGGAGGGGGTTGCTGGACTTGTGTCTGTTGAGTCTTTAAGAGTCAGTGCTTAAGCAATAAATACTAAATAACTTGGGACTGTCACTTCATACTTGAGTCCCAGTTTTTCATGTGTAATGAAGAGTAATGTATCTTTCTTGTCAGCCTCAAAGAATGTTATTTAAATCTTACTTAAATGCTAAAGTCCTACACAAATCTATTGTTAATTTGCATTTAAATGTCCCAAAGCATGACTTTTCAAGATAGAAAATGTTTGAGGAGTAACTGTGTTAATTATGGGTGATATACAGATGTATTTGCCACATTAAGTATGTGCAATATGAATATATATTTGTCTTTTGTAAATAATTTTACCATTTTTGTATCTGTGGATAATTTTAAGAGTTAAGGCAGTACCTACTGCAGACTGAAACCTTTTCCTTCAAAGGTTGCCATGTTCATGTCTTTTTAAAGATAAGCTGACATTTATTTGAAGTGAAAGCTACAATTTTTGATGACTTCCCTTTGGTTTTTTGTTGCAGTTGGCTTTTAGGTAAATAGGATTGCTTCATATTAAGATGACACATATTTTCCATTCTATGGTTGAGGAAGAAACCATGCTGTGGGTTGTAAAAGTTGCACAGCAAAACCACAGTTTGAGAGTGGTTGAAACTAATCATACATTTTCCATGTTGAATCTACCTTGCCCTCTACTGGAGAGTCTGAACACATTGGTTGAGGGAGGTTTTTAGGGTGGGTCTTGAACTTTTTGTAGTAATTTAAAAGTTTAAATTACAGAAGAAGTCAAATGAATACAAGTTTCTCACAATACCCAAGGAATATTACCAAGAGTAAAAGTTTACCTTGCCTCTCTTCTGTGTTAATTATTGTGAACTAAAAATATTTATTTGCACTAACTCTTATGCTTTAGAAATTTAGGAACCAAGACATACTTTAAAAAAAACACGGAAGTATCATTCTATGTCTTACTCTGTGCTTTGCTTTTTTTTTTTCCAGTTAGAAATACATTTCAGTTCTTAAATTTCTAAGAACTATAACCCTATTTCTTATATTTTGAAAAAAATTTCTTTTTCTTTTTGCAGCACAAGGGATTGAACTTACAGCCTCACACCTGCCAGGCAGGTGCTTAAGCCACTGAGCCAAACTCCAGGCCCTAGTTTTTTGAGGCAGGGTTGCACTGTATAGCTCAGGCCAGCCTTACACTCATGTTATAGCCCAAGCTGGCCTCGAACTCACAACGCTCTGCCTACCTCAGCCTCCCGAGTGTGGGGATTAAAGGCGTGCACCACCACGCCTGGCTTATTTTGAAATCTTCAATGGGTGATTAATTAAAAAATGGGAAAAAAGTAGGAAGTGAAATGCAGTATAAACCAGGAGTGGTGGTACACCGCTTTAATCCCAGCACTTGGGAGGCTGAGGTAGGCGGAGCGTTGTGAGTTAGAGGCCGGCTTGGGCTACAGTGTAAGGGCAAGGCTGGCCTGAGCTACACAGTGCAGCCCTGCCTCAAAACACTAGGGCTGGGAGTTTGGCTCAGTGGCTTAAGCACCTGAAAATACTACCAGTCATATTTTAAGGATATGTGATACCTGTTTTGGTCAAATATTCTATCAGAATGATCGCCCAATTTTGCAAGATTTTATACTCTTTACCTTATAGTGATATTTAAAAATTAGTTTCTTAGAATATAACTTTCATTCTAATATAAGATTAATATCTAGGAGCTAAGAAAATGTTTATGTTAGGAATGAATTAAGAGTTTAAATTGATGCTGTGTGTATTATAGAAGAATTAATACTTTTATTAACACTTGTAATGATAATTCTATTTAGTAGATACCTCCATGGTTCTACTTTAATTTTGTCCATGGTGTAGTGTATATTGCATTCAAATGCAGGCGGAGTTTACTTAACTTTAATAGCTCCTTTTTACTTAGACATTGAGATTCTCTTTGGATTCAATAACAGGCACATTAGGAAGTTTTTTTTTTTTTTCCCCCGACTGAAAATACTAACATACTGTATACGTAAGTATCTCTAATAAGTTTCCCTAGCTTTATGTTCAAAGACTATTTAGTGTGGGATCTAAACTAGGGTATTGTTTTCTTTTGCTGCTCTCATTTTGAGCATGAAAAACCAGGAGAAGTGATTATAAATACTTTATTAAAAATACCAGTTGCATAGGTAACATATTGTCTATAAAGTATTTATGTAATATTAAGGATCTTTCTTGACATTTCTTCTGACTGGGATTTTAATTCTGCCTGCAGTAATTGAATACCAAGTGTCCCACTGAGTATTTTTTGGAACTTTGAGGTAGTAAGTTAATGATACACATAATTTCAAGTGTTTATATGTTATCAGTCACTGAGTTTGTTTTTTTTTTTTTGTAAGCATAAAGAAAGGCTATTTTTCATCTAGGTGATAAATTCATTTATACTGTTTTTTCCCCCACCCTGAATACCAAAAGCTCTCTACACAGAGTGTTAAGTCATCTTAGACACTGATTTTCATGGGCTACTTCATATGGTAGTGGTCTTGAGCTGTGTGAGTATTTGCTCCCTCACACATTTTTGAAACAAAAATTCCAAAATCTCTTCAGAAATACTTGGGAAAAGAAGACTGCTTTGATGTTAGTAGGCCTTGACACATTGTCATGTTATAAATATTTAAGTTTCAATGCTGAGCTAATGTCACTAGTTCCCCTGAAACTTCCCAGCTTCTAAAGACAAAATAATTTTGCATTTCTTTTCATCATATACCTTTGAAAGAACAGATTGATGGGATGGGTTGTCCATAAGTGGGACACTTGCCTTTTATTCTTATTTGCTGCTCTATTTTAGTTAGGACCTCAGGCAAATTGCTCTACTTTTTTGTGCCCAGGTTTCTTATTTTTAGGTTGAAAATAATGAGCATGCCCTTCCTTTGTGAACAAGTTACTAGAAAAAGTTCTGGGAATGCCCTTTGCAACTCCAGTGAAGATAGTAGACAGTATACCAAGCTGGACTTTAGAAGAACTTTGTAGTGAGATTAGTCTGTTGTAGGTGATTCTTTTGCTTATTTTGTTGGTCCCCCCTACCCCCACTGAACCTACTATTAGGTTAAACTCCTAGGGTTGTATATTCCTTTTTAGGTGGAAAGATTGACTCAAAAGAAGTCCTGAGTATGTCACAGTAGGGACTGGTACATTAGGGATGGCGGTAGCCTTGTGTAGTTTATTGCTTTTATATTTTTGACATGTGTATTTCATCTATACCCAACAACAGCCATTGAATTGTAGGCCATCATAGCTGGATACTCATTTTTTCTTAGGGAATCTATTCATTCTTTAGGTTTCCTGGTGATCCTTTAGTGTTCTAAATGCCCTTTTGGGTACATTAGTGATATAAGATTGCTTAAAATTTTATTTTTGAAAGCAAATTTAGGTTCATAGAAAATTAGTGAGCAAGGCCCAGAAATATCTCTTATATTATGTATATCATGCCCTGACACACATAGTCTTCCCATTATCAACATCACCAGAGTGAGAGGTTTGTTTTAGTACTGGTGTACATCATTTGATACATCATTATTATCCAACATCCATGGTTGAAATTAAGGTTCACTCTTGGTGCTGTACATTCTATAGATTTAAATAAATGATGTGTATCTACCATTATGATGTCATGCAGAGTACTTTCTTTTCTTCTTTTTTGTTTTTTTGTTTTTTGTTACTGGAGATTGAACTTACAACCTCGCCCCTGCCAGGCAGGCACTTACTCCGCTGAGCTAAATCCTCGGCCCATGCAGAGTACTTTCACTGCCCTAAAAGTCCTCTCTTTTAGTCTTTGCTTTCTCCTCCATAACTTTTGACATCTATTGATTTTTTTACTGTTTTGATCATGTGCCTTTTCCATGTCATATAGTGGCAAATAGAGTGGATAGCCTTTTTACATTGGCTTCTTTAACTTAGTAATATGCATTTAAATTTCCTTCATGTCTTTCCATGGCTTGATAGCACACATTGTCTAAATGTCGTGCAGTTGTCTTAGTCACTTTCTTGTTGCTGAGACACAATATCTGACACCTGGAACTTAAAGGAGGAGAGGTATATCTTAGCTCACAGTTTGTAGAGATTTTAGTTCATAGTTTTCAGACTCCAAGACAGACAAGCATGGCAGAAGAGAGTTGCTTGTGGCATGGTGGCAGGAAAATAGAGTGAAAGGAGTAGGGAAATGGTAAACCCTTTTCAGTCATGCCTCCAGTGACCCACCTCTTCTAATCAGATTCCACCTCCTAACAGCAAGTCAACTATAAACTAATCAGTATACTAATCCACTGATGATTATCACACCTCCATGATCTAGTCATCTCCCCAAACTCCCACCTATGAGCGCATGGGGCTTTGTGGGGACATCTTGATTTAAATCACAGCACACAGTTGATCCATTCATCTCCAGAGACATTGTGGTTATTTACAAGGTTTGGTAATCATGAATTAAACTGCTGCAAACATCTATGTTCAAGAATTTGTGTGGATATGTTTTCAACACCCTTGGCTAAATATCAAGAGGTATGATTGCTCAGTTATACGCTATGAACATGTTTAGTTTTTAAGGAAGTCACCAACCTATCTTCTTTACTATATTGCTTTCCTACTGCGAACACATGGAAGTTATTGCTCTACATCCTCACATTTAGTGCTGTCACTGTTCTGAATTTCATCTATTGTAATAGGTATGCAGTGATACTTCAATGCTAGTGGACCCCTGAGTTACGACTGTCCACATGTATGAACAAGTTGGGTTATGACTGGAATTTTAGGTTTAGTTTATGACTGAAGTCTTGAGTTAACCCAGATGCTGGCAACTTTCATGGTTGTAAACAAAGACTCACAAATGCCAGTAAAGTGTATATAAATATATGTAAGTCTGAGCCCAGGTGCACATTTGTTGATGTAATGTTGGTCAGTGCTTTATATAATTGCTATGATTACTGCTATCAAAATGGCCCCCAAAAAGCTAGAAAAGAAGCAAAGGAAGGAAGGGCAAGTAAAGCAACCACAAATGAAAAGAAGAGGGAAATTGTGGAGAAATACAAGATTGGTGTTTGTGTGACTGATCTTAGTAGTATGTACAGCATGTCAAAATCCACCATCTCAGTACTCTTACAGAGAAAAGATTTGTATAAGGAAGCTAGTGTTGCTGAAGGTGTTACTCAAATTAGTCATGTTCAACAGAGTTAGACAAGGTAGAAAGGCTATTAGTGTGGATAAATGAAAGGCAGATGGTAGGTCTATAATTGTGAGTCTATAATTGTGAAAAAGCTAAGGCTATAAATGCAGGTCTTGTAAAGAATAATCCATCAACATGTGATAACAGTGAAACATTCCGAGCCAATAAGGGGTGGTTTCACAATTTTAAAGTGAGAACTGGGTTCTTGGTCTAACTTGGTGTGGTGAAGCAGCCAGTGCTGATAAACAGGCTACTGAAAAGTACATATACCACTTTGAGACGATGCAGAGAAGTGGCTTTTGCTGTCATCAAGTTTTCAACTGTGATGAAACTGTACTCTTTTGAAAGAAAATGCACAGGAGAACATACGTTACCCAGGAGTAGAAGAAAATGCCAGGCCACAATTCTATGAAGGATCGGCTAACCTTATTGTTATGTGCCAATATGAGTGGTGACCTCAAGATAAAGCCTCTCTTGGTTTATCATTCTGACACCTAGACTGTTCAGAAAACATAAAGTCATAAAGAATAGGCTAGGAACCAGGAGATTTAACATAAAAGCCTGATCAGTAAGACTTTTCTTTGAGCAGATTGGGAAGACTTTCTGTCTTACTATTAAGAAATATTTAGAGGACAATGCTGTCCTCATCATGGAAAATGCTCCTTCTCACATGAGACTTGGTGAAGAATTTCCACGGCTTTCGAGTTCCTCCCACCTAATACAGCTGCTGTACTGCAGTCTATGGACCAGAAGTTATAGTGAACTTTAAGAAGCTGTACACCAAGGAACTGTTCCTGAAGTGCTGCCAGATGATTTGAGGTAGATTTAACCTGTAAGGTGTTCTGGATGGAACATTACAACATCCTTTTGTGTGTGAGGTTGAGAAATCCTGGACCAATGCCCTGTGAAGGCAGTTTTATATTTTTCATAAGAAATGAGAAATTATTATTCTCTAAAGATGGGAATTTTCATCTAAAACATTTTTTCAGTGACTCTGAACTTGCTTTTAATTGTCCTGATATATTTTGAAAGCTCTTTTACTTGTAGCTACTTAAACGTGGTTGTGCTTTGATGCATCTTCTAAAGATTGAATATTTCTTGTAATGTCAGGCTCAACTTGTTCCAAATGCTTATGTTTTTCTTTGCTAAGTCCTTTTTAACAAGTATGTGCTTTAAGCCCACTCAAAGAGTTGGAGATTTTGCAGTCATTATTAATAACCATCAGTTTTGCTATTCCTGAGAGTTTGTACTTGAGCCTTGCTTCCATTAAAGTTGATTCAAGAACTACATTTTTTTGAATGAGGATAGCCATTTCAAAAATTTGATGTATTTCTTCTAGAAGGTCAAAAACTTCAGTGTTTAGTTGTGTATCTAAACCATACTTTCATAAGGTAGACTTTAAATGATTAAAAAAACATATTTATAAATAACACCATGTCCCACAACATTCATGGGATCGGACTTTTTACTTAGGGCCTCTGGAATTGTTTGTTGGCAAAGTGTCGCTAGAATCAGCTCAACACAGTGCATCACAGGCATAGGCAGATCTCGCATGATTGCTTAGGTTATTCTGAGTCAGTTCAAGGTGTCAGGATTTTGATGCCCACACCATTAAAGACCAGTGGGTATTCTGCCTGCTACTAAATGAAGGCCTGATAACTATGGTAGTCCAAACAGAGGTAAGCAAGAGGGTTCAAATACAGTACATTATTGACTTTATGACCCTGGATATATTTTACCCACAAAAACACAGAATAGTTCTCATTCTCAGAATATCTTCATATCTGGCTGACCATTAATATACACAGGAAGGGCTGAAGGATCATGAAGGACCTTACAAAAATTTCCAAGTTACTTCATCAATTTCACATTTAAAAAACAAAGCAAGAGATAAGTGGAATTAAAAAAATATTTTGTATCACAAGAATGTATAGCCATATTGAGCCAGAAAAACTTAATTTTCTCAGGGTTTTTTTATTTTTTTGTATGTAGGAAAAGGTTCGATGATGGAGGAGCTCTTCTAGGCACTCTTCCTCAGAATGATACTCTCTGAAGGTGTTAAATACTAGATTGACTTCCCTCAGGCTCACTTGTCAACTTACTCGTATTGACAATAATTCTGTAGGTTGTCTGGGAGAACCGCTGGTTTTGCCTAGGTTGGTTGACTCATCTTGGTAGAGATTGGAGGTTGGCCAATCTGGGCTGGGCTAGGCTGGGTGGTTTCATAGGTATAGATCTTGGTTGGGGTTTCTGGTGTATTTATACATCAGCTGATTCAGGTTGGTACAACTCCTACCTTGTTCTGCCCCACATATTTCTCATTCTTATCCCATAACTGTGCAAAAGCCTGCCCCTTTTTTCCCACAGTAATGGCAATTGTATAAGAAAACTATTGGGAGAGCAGTTGTTCAGTTTGCTTTTTCAGAATTTCACTCTGACTGTGACATATCAGTATCTTATTTGTCATTGTGCTCAGGGAGACTAGATTCAGATAAAGAGTCAGAATTGATATAGTCACCCATTTCTTATATTTGTGTGGCTCATTTTATCAACCCCAACAAAGAAAAGTTGAGATATATGTGCTGACAGAAGTGAAATCCTGGGGAAAATCAACCCAAAGATTGCTAAATATATATTCTCAAATTACTGTGCTTTGCTGACAAGTGAGGACAAACTCTATAGCACATACTGTTCAGTGGGAACAGGAACAGTTTAGTTGTCCAAAGTGCTGATGCATCAGGATGTAGTGCTGAGTAACTACAGGTTTCAGGCAAATTCTTCATATGCATTTTTCTCTGTAAAGAAGAAATACATGAATAGATTTTATATACCAAATCTGATGGGGCCCAAAGTGGTATGAATACTTTGTTTTCAGGTTTGACAGGACTAAGATACTTTATTCAGTGTGTGTGTGTGTGTGTGTGTGTGTGTGTGACTTGTAGAGTTTTCTTGGAAGTACAAATCAACATTGATGTTGCTGAGGAAGCAAGAAATGATGTAAACCAAGTCATTCCTCCTACTGCATTACCAAAAGATGATAAACTTTTAATCCTTCTGATATGCCAGCAGTAGTTGAATGCTTCAGAATTTTAGTCAACTTGAACCTTTTTCTTCTGTTTTTTATCTTTAGGGTGGACAGACATTGGCTATTTTACCCTTTAGAAAATACTATAATCATTTTCTTGGGCTGGTGAAAGATTGTGATAAAACTTGAGAAGAATCTGAAGGAAGTTTTTGGTAGTTTATGAAGCTACCATTGGGGTAGAGTGTCCCCCTTTCTATTAAATATTAAATACTTAAGGTTTATTTTTGCCATATAGACCTCCTTAGTGGACTGCTTTTTTGGGGGGGTGGGGAGAGGTGTGTTGGAGATCAAACCTAAGGCCTACTGCATACTAAGTATGTATTCTATTACTGAGCTATATTCTACCCTGAAGACTGCATTTTGATTTGAAAGCAGGACTAGATTACCTTCCCTTGGGGGAAGTGTGTTTGTGAGTAGGTATGTGTTGGAGGAGGGTAAGAAAAAGAGTAAGTGATAATGGCTCAGAAATCAAAAGCTTAGCTTAGTTTATGATTATCAGGAAACTTTCTCCATAACTCATAGATCTAAGCCAAGGCATCTTGGTAGGGATATTGAATTTGCTGTTTGGAAAATGTTCTACTTTCAGCTTCTTTTGCAGCATCCACTCATTTGTTCCGTAAATATAGATGTTCCTTACAGGTGTTCTCTGTCCTGCACATTCATGCTATGTGTCCACACTCATAATTTCAGTTGTTTTCTGTAAGCTAGATGCTTATCTTTCTGCTCATTTCATACTCTTATACAAGAGTAGCTAATTATCTTACATTGATTAAGCTAGATGCCTCAAAGTCCATTTAGATTAACTTATTTTTCACAGTATTTAAAAAAACCTTTGACTTTAAACCTGTTTTTTGCCTTTGTTTTCTGTTGCAGTGAATGCTTGCCACCATCCACTCAGTTGCCTGAGACAAAACATGGGAGGTAGGCAGTTATCACTTTTGAGTCCACCCTTTTTCAATTCTAAATTGAATCTATCCTGCCTATTCATTTTACTTCTTAAAAAAAAAATTTTTTTTTGTACCAGGAATCAAATTTGCGACTTTGTGCTTGCCAGGCAGGTGCTGTGCCTCTGAGCTATATCCATACCCCACCTTCTTAAATATAAACTTTTCTAATTCTACTGTCTTGATTTTCTCTCCATTTCTTTTATAGATTGCAGCAAGAATTCTAATCTCTCATATTCTAATCTATTTTTCTCTAGCAAATGATCTATTTTTAGTAAGCATGATTTTGCTAAAACAAACTTCATGGTTTCTTCCTTGCTGAAAACTACTCATAGTTTTCCATTACTCTTATGCTAAATTCCAAGACTGAGGCAGGATGATCACAAGTGTAAAGTGAGGCAGTTTAGAAAGATCCTGTCTCAAAATGAAATAAAAAGGTCAATTCATGGACACTACATACAAATTTTTCCTCCCTCCAATAAGAATCTGGTTGAAGTGCCCTCCTAAATGCCCTTATAGTACATATCCATTACTACAGTGAATTGTAATTGCCTGGTTGCTTATAGATACCTTTGAGTAGACTGTTAGTTATTTTGTTTATTCTTATATCCTGGCTGTCTTGTTTACTTTTCTCTCATTGCTGGGACAAAATACTGGACACCCAAAATGAAGAAAGGAAAGGTTTATTTAGCTCACTGTTTTTGGTGGTTTCAGTCCATAATCAGCTGGTACCAAGGCAGGGTGGCATGGCACAGGGGCAATACTTCAAGGCAGCAGCCAGCAAAAGCAGCCAGAGCAAAAGGTGGGGCCGAGAATAAGCCTGTTCTCCTCCCTTATATTATAAGCAGGCTACACCCCTTCCCCAGTGCAGCTATAGCACTTACATTGCCTCTGTGCCCTCCTCCTTTTGCACAGGCTGAGGATGTTATAAACTAAGGACCCTGGGCCCCTGCTGAGTGTCTTAGTTAAATTTCTAAACTTCTCAAGTTGACACAGTGTGTCAACCATAACAATCAACACTCGTCAACTTGGCAACCAGACACATTTCTTTAAATTAGTATCCTGATACAAAGGCATGCTTATTCTTATCATTTCACAACTTGAACATTATAACACAGGTTAAAGGATCCTTAAGAACCTACATTAAATCTATCAACATTATATTACATTAGAATCATAACATTTTGTCCCTGTACCCGCAAAGACTCATACACATCCCTTTATGCAAAAGGCATTTAATCCATCTGCAAGAGTCTTAACTGTTTCAGCGTTGCTAAAAAGTTCAAATCCCAAGTCAGCAATGGAAGGCAAACTCTTAACTGCATACCCCTGTAAAAATGAAAACAAAGTTAAACACTTCCACCATGCAATGGCACATGGTAAACATTTTCATTCCAAAAGTTACAAACAGTGAGATACAAAGAATTGGGACCAAAGCAAGTCCAAAATTCAGCAGGGCAAACATTAAATCCTGGAGTTCCATGTCTGGCATCTGAAGTAATCTGATTTTGAGCTCCAAAAGGCTTGAATGACTCCACCCTCATGGCACTCATGTTGATTGTAGCTCCCATGGCTTCTACCTTGGGCTGGCTTTGTTCCCTTGCAGGTTTCCTTAGATGATCTATGCTCCTGGCTTTTCCAAACTGCTGGGGTCTCCACTGCACCTTTGGCTGCACACTCACAGCTTCACACACTGCCCTCTCACAGGCACACTGCCTGGTCTCCCATGCCTTCTGAAATCACAGTGGAAGCCTTGGCAATCGCAGAACTCTTGTGCTCTGCATGCACCTAAAATCAGCACCACATGGATGATGCCAAGGTCTGCTGCCAGTTGGAGCAGTAGCCAGGCTTTCCTCTCTCTTGGCTGTAGGAGTCAAGTTCCTGGACTGCTGGGCACTCTGAATCCAATTCTGAGGGACAATTTTTTTATGCTGCCACTATTCTGGAACATGGTGCTCTGTAGCTTTCACCTCAAAGCAAAGCTTTCCCTTTTGCAGTCATGAGGCTGAAAAAAGTTCAAGATTTGCTGCTTTTTGTGATGCCTGCAGGCCATTTTCTTTATTCTCCTGTTTCTTTTCAACAATCGAGATTTCTATATTTGCAGTCAACTCTATATTTGCAGTCCACAGCTTTATTCGAACTTCCCTTCTGGCCAAACTCACAATACTTTAAATCATCCTGTTGGGCTCTTTGCTCTTGACTTCTTCTTCTTCTTTTTCTTTTTTTATTTTCAGTACCAGCTATCAAACTCACAACCTCATGCCTGCCAGGCAGGTGCTTAAGCCACTGAGCCAAACTCCTGGCCCTATTTTTTCTCGAGGCAGTGTTGCACTATGTAGTTCAGGCTGGCCTTGCTCATGTTGTAGCCTAAGCTGGCCTTGGACTCACAACGCTCCACCTACCTCAGCCTCCCAAGTGCTGGGATTAAAGGCATGCACCACCACACCCAGCTTTGGGCTCTTCACTCTTCATTATCAACATAGATCTGGCTAAAAGTTGCCAACAATAGTCATGCCACAGCCTTGACATTTGACAGCCTTGAAATTTTTTCTGCCAGATTAACTAATCCACCACCCTTAATCTCAGTCTCAGGCAAAGTCTTTGGACATGAGCAAAATACAGACAAACTTTTTGCCAAGCCATAACATATATCATCTGGAGTCCAGCACCCAATGCAGTCCTTCCCAGCAGAAATCTCCCAAGCCTTGTCTTTACTGGCAGGATTTATGTCAGCCTTCTGGTCTTCTGAGTGCTGACCAGAATCTCCCATACAGAACAGCTTAAGTTGTTTCAGCTCTATGCTTTCAGGCAAAATCTCCAAGCCTTTCTAAACTCTTCCCACAAGCCATTCCTAAAGGCTCTTGAACCACATGGTCAGGTATAGTCAGAGCAACAACCCAACTCCTCTGATAAGTCTGCATGGGCTCGGCCCACACTTCTGGTATCAAATTCTGTCTTGGTTACTTACCTCTCATTGCTGGGACAACATACTGGACACCCAAAATGAAAGAAGGAAAGGTTTATTTAGCTCACTGTTTGTGGCAATTTCAGTCCATAATCATCTGGCTCCAAGGCTGGGTGACATGGTACTGGGGCACCAATTCAAGGCAGTGACTTGCAAAAGCAGCCAGAGCAAAAGCAGGAGTGGGGGAGAACAAGCCTGTTCACCTCCCTTATATTGTAAGTAGGCCACCCCCCTTCCCCAGGGCGACTGCAGCACTCACACTACCTCTGTGCCCTCCTCCTCTTGCATAGGCTGAGGTTGTTACAAACTAAGGACCCTGGCCCCTTGCTGAGTCTCTTATTTAAATTTCTAAACTTCTCAAGTTGACACAGTGTATCAACCATAACACTGGCATATAGAGGATAGTCAGTATTTCCCAAAGAACTGGATGAATGGAAATCTGAGAATGAATGAATAAATGATTACTTTTCCAGGCACTCTGCCATCTGGATCAGCATGACTTGAACCATAGGTTCTCAGGTTCATGGAAGGTATACACTGGTATGTGCTCTATTTGCAATTTATGAAAGTACTCATTTTTTGGTTCAAAAAACATAATTCTTGCCTGTTGTGGATAAAACACTACTTGTTTATAAAACTACTTAATTCAGGGGGAAAATTAACAAGATAGTGATATACATGATATTCATGCAAACATTATGAACATGTGGATGGATAATCTCAACATTTCCTTTAGTAAAACTGTTAACAAACAAGAAAAAAAATCAAAGAATTAAAAATATCACATGGTATTATGTTTTGCTGTAATTTCTCTATTATACATCGAAACTATATATCTTCACTAGATAATGCAACACTAAATCAAATCTTATATAAAAGTAGCTTGTTTTGAAACTTTTTGGAGGAATTTCAATTTAGACTATTGTATATTAGACTTTTTGTTGTTTCTATCGGGCAAATGGACTGAGGCATAATGCATTATAGATTTTAGAGGACAGAATAGTCTAGTGATTTTAAGTGTTTCATAATCACAGAAAAATAATTTCTTTTATATTTCACTACTTTTAAACTCTGAATTTATAGACTCATATAAGCACAGTTACATTATTTGGAATTTTGGATTCAAATTTTTTGGACAAGTATGATGGTGCATGCTTATAGTCCTGGCATTCTGGTAGGTTGAAGCAAGATCAATCCCAGTCTGGGCAATTTAAGCTACTTAGTGAGATCCTATCTCAAAATAAAAGATAAAAAAACAATTAGGGATGTAGATCAGTGTGAAGTCCCTGGGTTCAATCCAATTTTAAATTCAAATTTATCATAACAATTATAATGCATAAAATTACAGTTTAGATAGTATCCAAAGATTCAAAAAAAAAAAAAAAAAAGGAAACAAATTAGAAATCCTTATTAAGAATATGATCAGTTACCCAGATGTAGCAGTGCATTGTGTGCAATCCCCAGAATTCAGGAAGCTGAGAAAAGATGGCAGGTTAGGCCAACTTGGACTACTGAGACCTTATCTCGAGAAACCAAATCAAACAAACAAAAAAATGAGACTATGGTCAGTTGTGTAGCACTTGAAAAGTAAAAAAAAAAAAAAAAAAAAATTTAATTTTTGTTTTAAAATCATGATTTGAGTCTATGTACTTACCTCTTTGTTTATCCTTCTTACAGTCCATTGAAAGAAACAAGTGTTAAAGAAAAAGAAAAAGAAAATCTTCAAGAGGAAAAGTGGTAGTATTGATATATGAGAAATGAATTCTCAAATGTGAAACAGAGGGGACCAAAGTGCAGCAAAAACTTCTTGGAACTGAGTGTGATGTGAGCATGGAGCCTCTTCAGAGGTAAGTGAATGATTTCCTCAACTTACTGAAAACCTTTCCATTTTGGAGAAAGAGAGGTTTTAAAAAAGTGTGCTAGAGGGCAGTAGGTGATAATTTCTATTTAAGAAATTACGGTAGTGACCCACACAATATGTTTTCCTAGGTTTTACTTTACATATATAGTATGATAAATGAACTTACAGGTCAAAGGAAAAAAATAAAAGCCAAATTCTGTTTAGAAGCTATTAAAAACTAAGCCGGGCATGGTGGTGCATGCCTTCAATTCCAGCACTCGGGAGGCTGAGGTAGGTGGAGCATTGTGAGTTTGAGGCCGACTTGGACTACAACACGAGTGCAAGGCCAACCTGAGCTACATAGTGCGACCCTGCCTCAAAGAACTAGGACTGGGAGTTTGGCTCAGTGGCTTAAGTGCCTGTCTGGCAGGCGTGAGACTGTGAGTTCGAGCCCCAGTTGCCACAAAAAAAAAAAAAAAAAAGAAAGACGCTATTAAAAACTATATATAACATGTGAAAACTCATGGTCAAAGTCATCTATTGAAAAAATATTTGAGACTTAAATCGTTAATATAGAAGGAATATTGAAAGTAAATTAATGAGTAGATTCTTGTTATTTAATGGTTTTGGGGTGTACTGAGTTAAGGATTCTGAAGATGAGACTGTACTGACCAGGGAGCATAATTAAAAACAAGTAGTGACATCAGGGTGTGGTGAATTTTTTTAGATGAGTTGTATGAAGCCATTTGTGATCACATAATTCCTACCTTGTCACAGGAAGTTCTCCCAGTCATTTTTTAAAGCAAGGGTAATTCTGTTTCCTAAATCTGATGAAGAAAAGTCAAAATAGAAAACTAAATGTAAATTTCAATTAAAAGATGTAGACACCTTAAATACTTTCGTATAGGTTCTATCATACGTATTTACTTATTTATTTTGGTACCTCTGGGAATTGATCTCAGGGCCTTGATACCATCAGTATCTAAAAGTAGGCAGAAACATTGTTTACAGTGAACTATTAAATTCTTGGCAGCTACATTATGAAGAAATTTATGTTAATCAGAAATTAAAGAAATTGTGGTTATTAATATCTGTCTAGCTTTGCCTATAACAGTACCAATAGATATGTGGTGAAATTCGTATTTGTAGCAGTGTTGTTGACCTGTTATTACATGGAACTTGAGACATCAGGAGTATCCAGACTGAAAATCTGAGAACTAGCTGAAAGCTAAAGTAGAATGCCTAACATCTTATTTTTATTATTAAAGCCTTTTGCCCCTTAATGTTTTAAATTAATTATCTGTATGCCTGTCTTATTTCCCTTTGCTTTCATGAGATAAGAACTATAGTTCTTCACCTTTTTTTCTACCTAGCTAAATTTTTTCTATAAAGCAAGTGCTGAGAAAATATGTATTGATTGATTCTATCCAAAGTTGCTGTGGTATAATGAGAAATTCTCTATTCATGGAGACAGGGATTTGGTTTCAAGTCTAGGTTACTAATAATTAATTGCCTTTTGTCAGCTTCCCTTATTCCCTTAGGACTTCCCCTCTGAGGACCCTTCTTGACATCTTTGCTCATTCCTCTGTATTTTCCCACAAACCAGTGCTTCCCTCTGCTGAAGCAAATAGCAATCTCCTGTGTCTCTCCTGTAAGACAGTGGTTGTATTGTCTTGCTCATCTTCTTTCTGTATCTGCAGAGATTATCCCTACTTTAATAATAAGATGTGCTTACAAAGTTTGTTACATGAATGAAGAGTTCAATTTCTATGAGGTTCAGGTTTTTCCATCTCTAAAATGGGAATGTTAATGATATATAATATTGGGGACTCTAGGTACCTTCTTTAGAAAAGAAGCTGACCCTCCCCTCTTTAATAATAACAGCAATAGGCTTTGTTACTGAGTACTTATTGTATGTGCCAAATGCTGATCAGGCACTTTTGTTATATTATATTTATCTCCTGTCTTATGCCCTGTGTTAGCTTTCTGTAGCTGTGACAAGATACCTGAGATAATCAACTTAAAAGGAGGAAAGATTTATTTTGCTTCATGGTTTCAGACATTTCATATTTTGGTCATTTGGCTCAGCTGTTTTTGGGCCCATGGTGGCACTGTGCATCATTGTGGAAGCATGAGGTGGACCAGAGCTGCTCACCTCATGGTAGTAAGGAAAAAAAAGGGGGAGGGGGAGAAAGGGCTCTAGGGTGCATGGACCTTTCTAACTCACATCCGCATGACCCAACATCCTCCCAGTCAGCTCTACATCTTGAAGGTTTTACCACCTCCAAACAGTGCCACAGGCTGGCAACCAAGCCTTTACACATGTCCTTTTGGAGACATTGAAACCATTGTTTCTTTGGTATGAGAAATCCAAAGTATAAATAAGGAGCAAAATGGAAGGTTGATATTAGGGAGTAGGAAGAATTTGTTCAAAGAGGAAGGGGAACAGGACATGGGGGAGGGAGAAGGAAAGGAAACGGAATTTTAAGAAAAAAAAAAAGAATTTTAGAAAAAAATGGAAATAAACCTTTGGTAAGTGGAGAGGGGAAGGGGTAGAGGGAGGGGTGGGGAAGGGGACAAGAAAAGAATTAAGATTTTGTTACGTACATATTCCCTATAATGAATAGGATTATTCTGTACATCAAGCATATACTAATCAAAAGTCCATAATATATCCTTGCTATTATTCCCACTTTGTAGATGCTTGGGGAAGTGAAGAAACAGTCCCAAATCAGTAGCAAACTAGTTTGTGGCAGAGTTGGGACTTGAATTCTGTCTAATTTTTCTCCAGAATTTAGCCACCATGCACTTAATGTTTCTATAGGATGCTTTTTTGGTTTGTCATCAACAGGTCTCATCATGGATACCCTGGCTATATCATTATAGTCTCTAAAAGATAGACCTTGAAAGTTTAGCTTGTCAGATCCAGTCCCTAACACATGCTTGGCACATGGACGAGTCCTCAATATGTAATTGTTTTATAAAATAGAGAATTAGTTATTAATGAAAAACTTACAGATAATATTAGTAATTTGTGAATTAAACCAAGAGATTCTTTATTTTTTTTAATTTAATTTTATTTTTTTGCGGCACCAGGAATTGAACTCACAACCTTGCGCCTGCCTAACAGGCGCATAAGGGGCTGAGCCAAACTCCCAGCCCTGGTTTTTTTTGAGGCAGGGTCGCACTGTGTAGCTCGGGCCGGCCTTGCACTCACGTTGTAGCCCAGGCCGGCCTCGAACTCACAACGCTCCTCCTACCTCAGCCTCCCGAGTGCTGGGATTAAAGGCATGCGCCACCACGTCCGGCTCCAAGAGATTCTTTAAATATAACACTGTTGTTTTATTTTTACACACAGAATGCAGTAAACTCATACAGTGCTTCTACTGTCAATCCTGATAGCTCTGTATTTAATATGAAATATGATCAAAATATATGAATGTTTAAATTTTAAAAACTTATTATAGTAAAAGATACATTGCCATCAGTTCACCTCAAAATATTCACCATAGCTTTGGACACACTTCTCCTGTCATTTTTGCCACTTTCAGAAGCAGTTCTGGAACTCTTCTCTCATGATCGTTTGTGCAAGGTGTGATTAGAAATACAGTAAATGCCGCTGCCTTGTGCCATCAAAGGCAGGCTCATGAAAACATTACAGTGTGTCCTTGTCTGCCTTATTCATTAGAGCCTTGTGATATCTGGCTCTTCCCCAAAATAAAAATGACTGTGGAAAGTAAACAAATCGAAACAGATTTATTACTACAGCACAAATTCATATAATTTTTTTCAGTTTTTAAGGTATTTTACATTGCACATTTCACCAGAATATGTATGAATTTAAGTAAGTGTAAAATAAATGTTTTTGTTTTTAGTTTTTGCTTTTACATCTCAGTAAGATTCTTAAATTTCTTGAAAAACTATGTAGAGTAACCAAGACAAATGATATGCAAAAAAAGAACAAAACAAAACTTGTATATTGAACTTACATAATGACAAATCATCGCCCTTCAAGGTTTGAAATATTAGCAGCTTTACAGTGTCTTCTTTGAAATTGTTGTTTTAGTAACTTGTTTTTTTCCATAAAGAAATCTAGTGATGTGTAAAAACTTTTAATTTCGCTTAAAATACTAAACAGAATTTTCACAGGCTGGTAACTTGCGCTACATGAGGGTAGATTATTTATTATGGGGATTGCCATATTGTCATCAGACAAGGTCCCAGGAAGTTTTCCTGAAGAGATGTGGACCTCAACTTGGCTGGGGCAGGTTCTTAACATCACTGCAGAAAAGCATGTCAAGACCTGTCAGTGAAAGGCATAGGCTGATTTATTAAGCAGAGTTAGAAAGTAAGAGAATAGGGAGGGGGTGCTTCAGCTTGAGAAGCTGCAGGGGACACAGCTCTGAAGAAGAGGATCAGACTGTTTTGTTTATCACCAAAGGAGACCAGCATTTAGGGACTGGCTGAGGTGGACCAGGGTTGTTGATCATTACCTCAGTTCTGGTTTTGTAAGGTGGCTCCCAGAAAGCCCTTATCACTTAATGTGGTCTCTATGAGGTGGGTGCTTTTGTTTGGGGAAGTCTCAGTTTTGTGAAGGCTATGCCAAAATGCAAGGTGACCATGGGTTTAGGCAAATGATTACACTTCTGGGTGCTCATTGGTAGTTGAGAGTCCCTGTCAATCTTTTAACTGGGTGCCCTCAGTCTTGAAGGGGATAAGGTTGGTTTTACTGTATAAATTTACGGCTAACGCGCCCTGTAATGCCAGTTTTTCGATAAGCACTCCCTAAATGATTAACATGCTTAGCTGTCTACAGAGCTGAGCAAAGTTCTGACTCAGAGTTTTAAGGTAAGAAAGGACAAAGATACAGGAGAAAAATACAACAAAGCTCAAACTGTGTTCTGTTTTTGGTTACCTACTGGGCATTAGCAAATCCAAGTCAAGAATCAGTGTTCTTTTTTCCTTCTCTTTCTTTCTTTCTTTCTTTCTTTCTTTCTTTCTTTCTTTCTTTCTTTCTTTCTTTCTTTTCTTTCTTTCTTTCTTTCTTTTCTTCAAAAGCAGCTTAAAATTTGTTTGCCTCAGAAGAAAAAACAAACCATACTTTTAAGAGTCCAGAACTTTGTTGTCCTCTGCCCATAAAGCGGTTTCTGTCTTAATAGTAACAACTGGTCCAGAAGATTCTTTGTATGTATGTGGACAGAGTTTTTATATACACCCACCACTTCAGAGGACATGCAGATATTCCTAGGCAGGTAAAACTGGACTTGTTTCTTTTCTTTTCTTTTCTTTTCTTTTCTTTTCTTTTTTTTTCTTTTCCCTTTGTCCCTCCCCTCCTTTACTCCCTCTCTTACTCCTCCTCTTCTTCCCTCCATCCTGCCTACCCTTCTCCCCCCCTTCCTCCTCCTCCTCCTCCTTCTGCTCCCCTGTCCTCTCCCTTCTCCTTTCCCTTCTGTGTTAAGGATAAAACTCAGGGCCTTGCATCTGCTAGGCAAGTGCTTTACCGTTGAGTTTAATCCCCAGCCCTTGATTTTTATTTTGTAAGTGAAAAACTGAAAAAGAGAATTGATAGTTGCTTAGGGGTATTATTAAAAATGAAAATTCTTATATGTTATTTCTAGACTTTTTTTTTTAAAACTCTTGTCTTATGGACATTACATAAAATGCTTTGTGAAAAAGAAAGAAAAAAAAATAGGCCTGAGGTATCTCAGTGGCTTGGCTAGCATGTCCTAATGTATGTGAGGTACTGGGTTTGACCCTTAGCGTAAAAAAAAAAAAAAGAGAGAAAGGGAGAAATGCTTTGTAAATTGTGGTGTGCTAGTAACACACTAATGTATTATGAAGGAGTTTAGCTTTTTGACATAAGGTTTGGAGAATGTATCCTTTGGCATTTACTGAAACTCAAGAAAGAGAATGGTGTAGGAACTCAGTAAAATTGGAAAAGAAAAGGGCTCTTTTAGGTAGTGAGACAAATGTTTCTTTTGTCACTATCTCCTGAGAAACAATTCTGGTTGTCTACATTTTAACAAACAGATTCAGATGGTGTGTTTGGTTGTTTCGAGGTTGAGACATCTTCAGATTACCTCAGGTGATGTCAGAGTCACACGAAGTCTGAAAGGAGAGCCAGGAAACTCTGAGCAAGCCTGCAGTGTACAGTGTCAGTGGCAGCGAGGGGAGCCAGGAGAGATTCTAGTCATTTGTCATGCTTGTGACTCAGCTCCTCTCTCTTTTGCATCCCTTGTTGATTTCCTCCTATTCCACCACTGGCTACTTCTTTTTTCCTCTCCTAATTTCTCTAGTGGCTTCTGCTTACTGCTTTTTTTTTTCTTTAAAAATGCAAATGAATAACAATTATCAAAGCTTCCTGTATGTTAAGCAGAATCTCATTTTCATGCACACAGCAGCCTTTAAATAAGGACTAAGATGTCTTTCTCATGTGATCATTCATTGTCCTAGTCCTCACATTGATGAACAGGGATTCAAAAGCCATCACAAGAGGAAAATGTTCATTTATAAACCAAAACTCAGCACATTTTCCACTCAGCACATTTTCCACTCAAAACTTTCTCCTCACTTAATATTGGTTTGGTGATTAAAATCATTCATATACTATGTAAACATAATGCAAAGCATAATAGTGAAATTTACAAAAGATGCAAAATTTCATCAAGTGGATGTCAGTAGGAAAACTATTGATTAATGAGGGCCTGGGATTGTTGCCAGTTAACAATTAGAGAAGATAAATGTAGAAAATAAAATAATATGCATGCTGAAAGAGAAAGATGGTAGCAGTCTTGGGAACATTTTTAAAGCTTGTATTAAACTTCACATGTAAAGATGTAAAATGCGAACTAAACTGTTATGCTACCATTTTGTTTTGTCCTGCTTAACTCTATGACTTGCCACTTTGTTCATTCTAATACTTGGAATATATATAAAATGATAATGTAAATATGCACAGTGTCTTTAAGAATACTCATTTTAGAATTCTGTTTTAAATATAAAGTCCTAATCAAATATCTTTCTACCATTTGCTCAGAAATTTGTACTTTTGCTAAAATGCATATATTTTAGGTAGCTTGTCTACTATCAGTTACTTTTATTTTTGAGACAGGGTCTCATTGTGTAGCCCCAGTTGAACTCAAAGTCATGATCCTCCTGCCTCAGCCTCTGAAATGCTGTCATTATACAAGATTTCAGTATTCTACAACCTATTCCACATAGTCTCTGTCTCTTAGTGTGAAGGACTACGTTGATTTTGGTTCCTAAAAATCTGGTTTTGTTATTCTATTATTCAGAAATACTTTTTGAAAATCTTTGGTTGGTGTAGTATTATGTAATTGAGCAAAAGCATTAACATAGGCCAGATTTATTCTTAATGGGTCCCCAAGGTTTTCATGGAATAAGAATTAGGCTCCTAGAACATAATGATGGTAATTGTCAAGTAATATGTGCTCAAGAAATGATCTGATGTCTAATAGTTAATGAATAGTCCAGCACTAAAATAAGTCTCCTGACCCCTGGTTTAGTGCTTTTTCTACTCTCTGTAATAAAGCATGAAAATTGGCAGGAATGAGGAACCGAAAAATGTTATATAATAATTATTAAATGCCAACCTTGCATTTAACAGTCACACTCAGTGTTTTAAATTAATATTTTCTCTGTATCAAGAAGATTAATATATATATTTCTATTTTGTTTTTATTTTTCATGTCTATCTTATATTTAAAAGAATTGTAGAAAATCAAACAATGCAGACACAACTGGGGGTATCAGTTGCCAAATTAAACAGTCATCTGTCCATAATCAGGAGATTAGTAAAATAATAAACAAAAGAAAATTGCCTATGTTAATTAGCCTTTTTATTCAGGTCAGGGCAGCTTTAAAAATATCTGATTTTTTCATCTTATTTCATTTAATCCTTTTTATTTAAAATTGGTTTATTAGCTATGATGATAAATCACTAAATCAGATAAATCACTGCAGATTTTAAAAGATTTTAAAATTTTTTGATTGGTACGGTTTTTATACTTTTCTTTTTGGGAAAAGAATATTTTGTCCTATAATGTAATTTAAAAAGAAGCTATAAATAAAACAAAAATACCAGTAAGGAAAGACTCAGCTTCAGGGCAAATGATAGCTTGTCATACACTAAGTGATTCTTATGTGCAAAATCAATGTTTTAATAGTCATAGGTTAGGCCCAGGGATTTCTTTGATAGTGAGAGAACAATGATAAAATTCTGTAAATTTTATCTTTCAGACTGATGCCCTTTATTATTTTTTACATTCATGTATTCAGGAATGTGTAGTTTTTGGAGAAAAACTGGTTATAGGTAATAACTGTAACTGATAATTTTGTTGTAGACAATTATTTGAAGTGGAAAAGGTCTGAAACTTGAACTGATTTTCTTATTACCTATTTTATATTTAAACCAAACTTATTGGTTGCAAAAGCATAAGAGACTTTTTCAGTAAATTCCTGAAATAAATCCAAACTTTTTTTTAGATCCATGTCCTTGTCATGAGTGCTTATCAGAATGGCATTTCATAATTCTTGGTGCAGTACTTTCCTGCTTTTCCTGACTGGTCATTTGAGAACAAAGAGAAGACTCAAGTTGCAGAAAAGATTCTCTCAAGGCAGTTGTATTTAATTCTGAGGTCTCATAATGTGTGGAAATGTGTCTGATTTTATTTATTTTTTTAAGTCTGACTTTAAAACAGAAAAATACCAGTTACTTGCTGTGATTAATCAATAGGGAGATAGGGAGATTTTCCTTGGAACTAAAGTTCCTATTTTGTTGAAAGAAGTGTATGCAGCAAAACATTTCATTCTACTGAATAGATTAAACATAGATCTAGTATATTTACATCATGCAACTCATAATACGTAACACCTCATCATTTATTTTATCAAAGTATTTAATAGGTTTTGGTTATATATTTGATTTACTTAGTTGAATCACTGTAACACAAGATTAAATAGAATTTCTGGCAATTTTTTTATCACTTTTGCACATTGTTTTACCTTTATAGGATTTTTTTTTTTTTTTTTTTCAGCACTGGGGATCGAACTCAAAGCCTCACACCTGCCAACCAGGCACTTAAGCCACTGAGCCAAACTCCCAGCCCTATCAGGGATTTGTTTTACCTTTATGACTATCAAAATCTTGTATGTAACAAATGTTAATTCAGCTAACTCAAAAATGTTAAGAATGTTTATCTTTAATGCTTGTATCACATCTTCAAATATTTTAGGTAAAGTTATGTTTTCTGAATCAGCAATTTAGGCATGTACTACATTAGTTACTAATTTAGGTGTTTATGATATCAATGAAAAAATAATGTAACATGTTTAATGAGAGGAAAAAGTGGGGATAAACATGATGTTTATATCTTTATTCTGTTACTTTGATAGCTCAGGCAATAATTGGGCCCTTATTTCCAACAAATGCAAAATAACATTTACCCAGATAGTGCCTGGCATGACTAGGTGTTCCATAAATACTAATTTCTGACTTTTCATGTACTTAAAATGTTTTATTTTATGTATGTAAAATGCTATATAAAGAGGATTTTTAAATTTTAACAATAGTTTTATATTTTTTATAAAGGCATTTTGTATTTAAAATCAGTGATTTAAGAATTCTGCTTTTTCAAAATTCTTTCTTTTTCACTTTTCCTAGTTAACCTTGTATTCTGTACTGCAGAGATTGATATTTGGATTAGCAGTGCTCATTAGCTATGTATCTTCATAAAGGTCAAATGTGTACATGCCAGACATTCCACATACTAGGAAACAGCATATCCTGACTGGGTAGGCATGTCTGTGCCTGAGACTAGTCAGAATATACAGAGTTTCTGAATTTAAATCAAGGGTTTGACAGTGTCAGAGACCACTGTAAGGAGAGTGGACAAAGCCCTGGGCCCCTAACCTGTTTCTCACAAAAAGTATGATTTGTGTTTTCTTCTGAATCAATCAGAGACCTGACAGCTATTTTGCTAAAAGAAAAAATGGTGACTTTCCCAGCAATCCTGCTGCTGGGTATAAATCTGAAGGAACTGAAATGGATGTGTGGAAGAGACAGCTGCAAACCTGTGTTTATGTCAGCGCTGTTTGGAATACCCAAGAAATAGTCAACCTGGGTGTCTATCAACAGATGGATAGAGAAAGAAGCATCGGGTATATACACAACAGGATATTGATGAGCCATGAAAGTAGGAAAATCCTGTTGGCTGTTGGAACAGGAATGCAACAGAGGGCATTCTGGAAAGTGAAATAAGTTGGACATGGGAAAGATAAATATTAAGTGTTCTCACTTGGAAGCTAAAAAGGAAGCAGAGAAAAGATTAGTGTTTACCAGACCTGGGAAGGATGTGGGAGGGACAGGTAGAGAAAGGATGGTTAGTGGGTACAGAGGAGTAACTACAATGTCCTGTAGTGCAGTCAGGTGACTACAGTTGACAAAAGCTAGTGGAGTATTTCTGAATAGCCAGTGGAAAGGATTTGAATGTTCTCAACACAAAGAAATGATAAATGCTGTAGGTGTTAGATGTGGCAAGCACCCTGAGCTGGTCTTTACACCTTGTGTACATCTGTTGCAATGTTACACTGTACCCCATGAATACATGCAATTTCTATGTGCTAATTAAAAATGAAAGTGTACTTTAAGAGAAAAAATGGTGACCTCACTGGGGCCTTACAGATGCCCAATAGCTAACTAAAAACAGAACAAAGCTCCACCTTTATTTTGTATCTTTTTCTTTTGTTACCTTAAATCTCTGAGTCAGATCCTTGTTCAGTTCTGCATATATACATATTAATCACTTAGGAAGTGTATTAGTCAGTGCTTACTAGAGTCAGATGTAGAAGAGTACAAGAGATCTGTCCACATTCTAGAGATCCGAAGGATCCTGCTAAAGGTCTAGAGCCCAAGGCAATGTCCTGTGCAAGTTCATACCAGGATGCCAGAAATCTGTAATGCAAGTCTGTGCCAGAAAGTCCAAGGGCTGGCGCTGGAACTAGTGAGTCTGCGCTGGCAGGCTGGTAGCCAAAGAATCCACACTGAGAACCAGAAGAGGATGCATAAGGCAAAGGTGAAGGCCAGAGCTCCTAGCTGAATTGTCTGTGCCAAGGGCCAGGGGACAATGCTCAAGGTGAAAGCAAGGACCAGAGCTCCTTAAGAGAATAACAGCCGTCCTCAGCAAAGACCAAAGCTCAGGTAAAGAGAACAGCTGAAGCTTTTTGGGGGAAATCAAAATAAAAGCATCCCCTCCTGTTCTCCTTTTACACATGGTTCCCTGGAACCACACTAACTGAATTCAGCTGGGTGTTCACATTCACATTGACCATTAATTAACCACCGCAGAGAATGTCTGTCTAGAAGGCCCACCCTAGTACTTTCATGAAAACTTTCCTCATTGCTTTTTTAATGGTCCACTCTGATCCTCTTCATCATAGCTGTGCCTCCTTGAGCAACTCAAATTGAACCCCTCTCCCTATTTTCTCTTAGTTTCTAATTCTGTCTGATAAATCTGCCTGTGTCTCATGCTGATGAGTCCAGAAATGCTTTTCTATAACAATTGAGTTAACCTATTCCATGTGGTGAGTTAAGATGCCCATCTCTTCTTTGGGGAGGACCATCTTGGACTCTGGTCAGCGATAGTTTGATCAGAAAAGATGCTAAGTCAAACACAAGTTTTTAAATACTGATAAATGCTCAGAAAGACCCAATTCCATGAGAAGTGTGCAGTGTGATTCCTCATACTCTGTAATGCATGATTGTGTTTTGTTTCATTGCTTTGTATTACAAGAAAACTAAATGATAAATAAAGTAAATGGCTTGGGGTGGGAATGGCATTGGGAGGGATGAACTAGGAGAAGCATAATGGTTTTTAAATAAAACCTGCTGATCATATCATTCTTAGTTAAGAAGGAATGGTCATTGTAGTCAAACTTCACTATGCTTTTCTTTTTTCTTTTTCTTTTTAAAATCTGATTCCTGCTTCCTTTCTTTTTATGCTGTTTCTACACTGCATAAAAGCTGATCAGGTATGCTGATAAGATACAGGTCATAAAATAACTGCCTGCTTTCACTGCACCTCCTAACTCTTTGGTTTTATTTGGGTGGGGGTGGGTAGAAGTGAGGCACTTCGTTTCTTAATTTATTTTGTTTTCCACTTTCTTGGTCCTGAGGCCAATACTGGTTATACTGAATCTGTGTGCATCTGTGTAATGATCTGGTGACATGGACAATAGTTAGGAGTTTAAAGTGGAGTTCAGAAGAAGGAATAGAGGTGACTCACAATTCACAGTAACTGTCTCTGACAGTTATATTCTAAAATTGGTAGTTGATGGATCAGAGAAGTGATATGGCTTTAAGGAATTGGTTTTAAACCAAGATAGATTTTGCTCCCAGGAGATGTTTGAGAATGCCTAAAGATATTTTTCTTTGGCTTACCTGTTCTTCCTTCTCAAACTTCTCTTACATCACACTCCACCCTACTCAACCCCAGGCAAATCTTCTTTTCACTTAGTATTATTGCAGTGAACTGTGTTAAAACTATGAAACAAAATATGAGTGTGCATTGCAAAAGTAAATGTTAGCAGGAAACATAGGATGGTGTGTGTCAGTGCTACTGACATTAGAAGGAAGAGGCCAGTGAGTGCTAAACATCCTACAGTGCACAGGACAATACCCCTTGAGTAGTGATCTAGAACAAAATATCAGTAGTGCTAAGGTTGAGAAACTCTGCTATAAAAGAACTGGCTTTTAAAATAACGAATTTTGAATATAAACAATTGAAGATATTACTATCATTTTTAAATGTCTTGAAAATTACATTTAGAAATTTTTTAAAAAGTTAAAAGTTTGACAGTACCAATCTAAGTGCAGTTTAATAGAACCTACATTCATCCATTCAAAAAATACTTTTGAATGCTTATGTAAGAAAAATCATGTTCTAGGTGTTCACTGTGAGTTAAGGGCTATTAGAATTGATGTCATTGAACATTCAAATCATGAAATTAACTGCCTGCACTTCTCATACTAAGCCTATGACTGTTACTGGGATTCTGGGGGTGCTGTAGGCTCCTTCTACAGATTTTTTCTAGGTTGTTGTTGTCCTGAACAAAGAGTTGGTCAAGACAAGCATAAAAGTTAGTGAGGTTTTATATTGATTGAAGGTAGGAAAAGAAGAATACTCTGAGAGCGAGTGTAGCCAGTTTAAAGTAGGAAAGGGAATACACTTGGCAGACTGCAGAGCAGGCCACTGAAAGAGTTTGCTGTGGCAATGAAGTTAATGGGCACTGTCTTTTATATCTTTTGTATCCCCTTTTCTCAGGCTGACGTCAGTTCTAGGCTGTTCTGTCAAAAACATGCTTCATTTTGTGCCAGAATTGAACATAGCATTTTCTTATTGGTTCCAGATGTGGCCCTTCAGAACTGTTTTCTCTGCATGTGTCTTGGATCTCCTCGATTGACAGTTTATACCCACTTACCCAATCACATGGCTGTGCCCTGAATTCCTGCCTCATTATTGCTCAGCTCATCTAAAAAAGATGTGTATGTGTGTGCATGTGTGCATGCGTGTGATTTTCTCTGTGTGAAGTAATATATTACAATTATTATCTGGTACAAATGTTTGCCCCCTATCTTTTGCCACATATTGTGTGCTTCGCTGAGACTTTGCTATCACCAGATGAGT
>RJWM01005978.1:0-73250 GCA_004363535.1 Dasyprocta punctata
ATCGTGGATGCAACGAGAAATCTCTATGCCCGGCGATGGACCAGTGAAAAGACATGTTCCAGCCACAAAACCGAGATTCAAAAGGTTCAAAAGTAGTAGAAATTTTTCTCATGGTTTTTGAGCAAAGCAGGGGACAAGGTTATGGTGTACAACATTGAAGAAACTCTTTAAAAAGTTTCTAGGGCTGTGATAGGGTCCTGGCCCCAGAGAATGTCACTCATCTTGGACACAGGGAGGAGGAGGGCTCTGAGGGCTCTTGGGGAGCAGCTGCCCCTTCTGCCCTTCTGGGGCTGGGGCGGGTCTCTTTCCAGTGGGAGGCGGGCAGCTCCTGTCCCTCCGGCCAGCCTGGGCAGAGAGCCGCAGTCAGCATCCAGAGTCCCTGGAGCCACAGGGGCACTGCCCTGCAGAGCATGTGTTTTTGGTGCCTCATCTGGAAGTAACAGCCTCACCTGGATTCTCCAGCCAGGTACCCCAAATTGTTCTGGAAGATGTCTTTTTGCATCAAAGCCATGGACAGTTAAGGCTTCTTATTGGGGTGAGCAGGGGAGGAAATCCAGGGAATGACCTTTGGAGGGGCTGGGAGCCGAGCAGCAGCCATGGCCCACGGGCACTGTGTTATGACCTGTGTTGGCCCCCAGGACGTGTGCGGACAGGTGGCTGATCATCTTCTAGCAGGCCCACTTGGGTTTTGCTTTTGGTTCTGATATATGTATTTTTAAGAGCACTTTAGGTTTACAGGAGAGTTAGGCACAGAGGACAGAGTTTGCAGTCATTCCCCCCACTCCGCCTCCCCAGCAGTACTATCATCTTATCTTGGTTCATTTGTCACGACTCCTGAAACAGCATTGATACATTATTATTAACTCATGTCTATGGTTTACAGCCAGGTTCCCTCTGCCCAGGGCATCCTCTGGGTTTTGACAACTGTACAGTTGTGCCTCAATTTACAATAGGATTATATCCCAATAAGCCCAGGGTGAGTTGAAAAGATCATGAGGTAGAAAGATGCATTTAAGCCAGGTGTGGTGGTATGTACCAAGGATTGCAAGTTCAAACCCAGCCTGGGCAATTTAGCGACTTAGTGGGACCCTATCTCAAAATAAAAAATAAAAAGGGTAAAGGAAAAGCTCAGTGTAAAGGTCTTGATTTCAATCCCCAAGACCAAAAATACATCTCATATACAGAACATCATTGCTTTGCTCCACTTGCTTCAAATGAGTTCAGGACATCAACATTTTGCCTACATTTGGGTAGACTCATTCAATGCAAAATGTATTTATGATAAAGTGTTGACTATGTCACGTAAGTTGTCAAATACCCGTATCTAAAACCTGCTAGCAACATTGTCCAATGTAAAGGCAACCATCTTAAGTTGGTTAAGACACACTGTCTTGTGTGTCTGTGTGTGTGCGGTGTGAGTTGGTGGAGGCGATCAGGTTTTATTAGGATGTACCAGGTTTCCTTGTAAAATGGGAGGATGGTCTCACCCTAATGGCCTTGTAGATTTTGTTATGTAAGATGTTTTTATGAGGAGGGAGGCGGGGTGGTAGGCTTATGAACAGAAGCGCCACTTCCTCGGTGGCATCTGGTAACTCTGGTAACGTGCCCATCTCCCATCAGGGCATGTTTGCTCTCGAGTTGAAAGACACCTGTGGTGACAGATGACTCTTACAGATGCTTTTTGCCTTCTCCTCCTGTGTAATCCCCCTTGTATAATCTCTTGAATGAACTCATTATGCAAGTTTTCTTTTAATTAGAGAATGAGATTATCAAGTTTTTGGCTCACACTTGGATGCTATGTGAAGGTCATCAGGTATCCCCATGTTCTGAATAGGAGTATCTCTTAGTCATTGAATGCAGAGGCAGGAAGATCCCAAGTTCAAGGCCAGCCTGGGTGATTTAGAGAGGTCTGTCTCAGCTGAGGGTGTAGGTTTGGACTCACAAAAGGGGCCGCTTTGCAAAGCGAAGCTGATCGGGATCGGGTGGGATAAAGCAAAGCGGTGAAATCAATTTGCTCTGCCTCCCCGTCCTTCCCTCACCGTTACCCCTGGCGATCACTGCTGCTCTCCTGCCTCCTGGTTTTGCCCTTCCCACAGCTCTCATGGTTGGAATCACGCAGTGAGGCTCTCTGTGAAGAAGCTTCTGGCGACTGAGTCCAGGTTCTCTGTGGCTTCCTCTTACCCAGTACCTCGCTTCCTGAAGCCGACCTGCCCTCCTGTGGTTGTGCTTCTTGCTTCTGGGGTCCTCGCACCCATCACCAGCTCTGCCTACCCCTGGGCAGGCATGCTTTCTCCTCTTCCCTCCCTCCCATTCTTCCTTTCCTTACTCCCACCAGTCGGGATTGGCCAAGGAGGGGCCCAGCTGGGAAGGACTTGGTGGGAGAAGCCAATGGGAGCTCCCAAGAGGAACTGGGTTTTTCTGAAAGTGGTAAAGGGCTGGGGGTGCTCAAACCCTAGAATGCAGGTTGAGCCTCCTGCATTCCTAGGGTCCCCATCATAGGGACACAGCCAGCACCAGGGCTCACCCCATCAGATCCCCAAACCCTGTCCTGCCCTCTCCCTGGGAGGGCTGACAGCTCACTGCCGTTTTGTGCACCCGGGTAGCTGGGACCCACATCCTCAGGTGGTGCCCTCACATAACTGTCCCAGTGGGAGGAGGTGGTAAGCTGGGCTCCCTGAGACTACACAAAAGTTTTCCACGGACTTCCATGGCTGAGTGTGGTAGTGCACATCTGTAATCTCAGCACTAGGGAGGCTGAGGCAGAAGGATTGCTTTGACTCAGGACCAGCCTGGACTACAAAGCATGACACTACCCCAACACATGCACACACACACAAATGGGTGTTCAACCCAGGGTTTTTCACTGATTTAAAGTCCCTGCCCTTTTTAAAATTTTTTTGAGACACTGTCTCACTAAATCACTTGGTTGCCCAAGCTGGGCACAAACTTGCTATCCTCCTGCCTCAGTCTCTGTAGAGCGTTTCTTTTTCTGAAAACTTGTTTATCATCAACTTGTCTAAGGAGGCAGTCACCGGACAACACAGAAGTCAGATCTTTCACACTTGTTTCCCCTGGGGGTCTGAGGGGCAGCCGGAGAGGAGTTCGGGTCCTGAGGCTCTTGTGGGAAGCTGTGTTGCAGCACCTGGCAACACAGCTAACTCTGGGCTCCTCTGAGGTTTGCTCTCTGGCCCCATTACAGGACATCTGTTTCCCCAGGTGGGGACACTGGTCCCCCTCAGCCCTCAGCATTTTACCCGGCCACCCCAGGCCTGGAGGGTCTGGCTGTGCTGTTAGGAGCATTTTTGGACAGCGGGAGGCTGCTGTGGGACTCCACCTATGGCCTTCAGGACAGCAGCTGCGTGTTCCTTTGCTGTGCCCACAACCCAGACATGGACCTTGGCTGACCTTCAACTTTTGACCTTGCTTCAGCCTCTTAAGCGGGTGACATTACCGGCATGCACCACTACAACCCGATATCTCAAGGAATTTTATGACAAACTTGTCAGGGCAAGTGTTAGAGTGGACATAAGGGGAGCTGGGTTTTGGAGTAGGTGGGCAGGAAATTTCAGTAACTCCTTCTCCAGGTCTTTACAGCACTATACAAACCTCTCCTACTACGTATAGTGTTTCTCACTTGAAATCCAAAGTACAGGTTAGGATTTAGCTGGAAGGGTCAGCCACTAAGAGCCAACACTTGGGGAGGTCCAGCCAAAGTTAAACTTCCAGAGCAGGAAAAAACAGGGAAAGAACAGAGCTAGGGGTCCCTCTGGTGGAGACATCCGGAAATTCACTAAGGATGCTGTTCCGGTCTGCAAGAGACACAGCTCTCAGCTGTGCTCTGCTTGCTAATGTCTAACCATTGACACACAGCAACTCAAACAAGTCACAGGGAACTGGATCTTCCACCAACAGCCAGTGACAGAGAGCTGGGGATACAGCTCGGTGGTGCAGCGCCTGCCTGGCAAGCATGAGGTCCTGAGTTTGATTCCCAGTACCCACAAAAAAGAAAAAAATTCAGTGACAGAAATACTAGCTTCCTGAATCCCTTCAGCTTCCCTGTAGGATCCAAGTTGCTTAGTTTTCTTAGAGATTTAACCAGTAATCAGGAAAGTACTCCAAATTGGATAGAGTTTTCAACTTTATATATATTGTTTTATTTTAGTGGTGCTGGGGACTGAATAAACCCTAGGCTTTGCACATGCTCAGCAATCAGCTACACTCTCAGTTCTGATGGTGTTTTAATATGGCCAGAAAACCAAGTATTTATTTGGTTTATCTAAATTTGAGGTGGTTACGCTTTCGATCATTACCTCTTTGCTGCTGTTAGGAACTTCGGTACACATCACCGGTGGCGAACCTATGGCACGCATGCTGCAGCCAGCTGTTAGCACTGAAAGCTCTAAAAGGTTCCCCATCACTGGTCTATGTGAACGCAGGGTTATTTTGCTTCTTCTCACCCCCATGGTGGGGGGTGGAGGGGGGTTCTACAGAGCTTCACAAGGCCTTGGAACTACTGTCCAGTAAAACCCCACTTATTCCTAGGGCTCCTGCTCCGCAGTCTCCCACCTCCTGGAATCTGCTTCAAGGCAGTAATTCCTTTGGCTGCGGGAGTGACAGTGAACACAGGCGGGTGCAATCCATAGGCAGCTGAAAGGCTGTCTGAACTCAAAGACCACTTGCCAGCCTGGTGGTGAGGACACCAGTCCTCTCCTCAGTCCCAACAGACTGCTGTTGGTTCCTTTGGGTACCCAGGCTTTTTGCCCTTTGGTTCTGGAGGGCCTTGCCATGAGAGGCCAGTGCTCACCAGAGCTGCACCCTGGCCCTACCTGGCTTCTGAGGCCTCCAGCAGCTGCTTTTGTGGCCTGCCCTTCCCTGGGCTGAGCTGCTCAGGCTCCCCAAGCAGAAGCCTTGCAAAGAGCAGCAGGAAACCTGTGAGCAATCTCCATTCTGCAAATTCATTCACTGATTCAAACACACGGCAGGTCCCGGGCTGCAGCACGCTTCCTATTCCTGTTGCGCTGCTCCCTCCTGTTGTCCTCTCCTTTTCTGCAGAGATCTCTGGCACTCTGAACAGCTCCTGCCTGCAGCAGGTCCTGTGCAAAGGTTTATGAAATGACAGGCCACTGCTGTCCTCCCTCCTCCTCTTCCCCCACACCTACGGGGTGTACGCCGAACTAATCAGAGAGGAGGGGTCCTGCACTTCTCGAGTAAGGCCATGGGAGACAAGATTCACTGATGCCTTTTCAGTAATCACCACGCAATGAAATACAAGCAATCTCACCATAAAAATATAATTTGGCTTTCAGAGGACGGAAGTTTACATGCACAAAATATATGTCCACATACTTCATCTGGGAACCTCAGTGCTACTTTTTATTATACTTCAACACAAAATGCCCAGAGATACACAATAGAAATTTTAAGTACTTTTACAAAAGTGAAAATATAAAGAAATGACTATGGATTTGTTTCTGAACAATTTTACCTTAAATCCATCTGGTGTTAAAACTTAACAGTGTATCAAAATGTTTATCTGATCCAATTATATGTTAGAATTATAGTGGAAAAAACTGAAGAAATCCTAATGATCCATATCCCATAGCAGATAACTATTAGAGTTAAAATCGGTTTGATTTTCAATTAAGTACTGTCACTAAAATTTTGTGTCCATCAAAACTTTTACTTTGGGGAACAAAATATTTTCTATTTCAGGAAAGAGAATAAACATTTATTTAATCTTAAAGTTCAATTTTTAAAGCTGAAAGCACTTTTAAAGTATTTCTGCTCATCTGAAGCTACTTTTGGTTCACTGCTAACTTGTAAAACATCTTAATGACAAGTAATGTGATCTTTTTTTTTTTTTTTTTGTCTACAGAATCCTCATGTTTTTGCATCTTTATACCAAAGCAGTAAGGGAAGAAAGCAGTTCCTTTTCCAAATCAGACAAAGACAGTATCTACCTACCCACTTCAAAATTCAAGGGCTAGAACCACTGCAAATTACCCCAGTAGGAAATTAAGGCTCCTGTGATTTTTCTTTAATTTAAAATATAAGGTAAGACTACCCGTGTTATTGCCTGCATATGCTGGATTTACAAACATCTGGGCTTAAGTCACAGGACATAGGTACAATATTGCCATTTCTATGTATACTTACAACACAGTTTTCACAGTCACCTTTCATGAGTTTTAAGACAAAGTTAGAAAACACTACACCAAGCTGAAAGAACAGGATTGCCATAAGGATACCTGCTCAAGGTGACTGGCAGGTGCTGCAGCCCCTGCTGCCTCATGGACCATAGAAATGCTGGCCAAGCAGTCAGGATGGCAGGAGGTGGTGCTTTCTACACTCCGGAGGATTCGGTGGGCACCAGCTAGGGTCTGTCCTGGGTGTGCAGCATCCTCCTCTGAGGCTAGCCCGTCAAGGTATATGAAAGAGAAAGCTCACACCCCTCAGCTTGCACAGGATTTCCTATAGGCATTTCTAGCACAAAAGGGAACAACCTTTGCAGTATGAAGCTACCAGGGTGAGCACCGTGGTTTAGCCTGAACGAGGTACAGAGAAGCTCTCGGGGCTTTGGGTAGAGACTTCAGTGACAACCCTGAATGGGTGCCACTGCAGTGTTCTTTCTGATCATTAAAGTTGTATGAACAACTATTTGATTGCCAGCATACACAGCCAAGTATATACTGAACCAGTTACAAAGCTAAGTGTGCAAGCTGACAGCAGTAGATACACGGCAAACACAACTCTCCCTGTTGAATTTATACTGTGTTGTCACTGGTGGATGAAGTCAAAGCTTGGGGTGAAGTACAGTGAGTCAGTGTCACAAGACCCAGTGATCGGGTGGAAATGCCTAGGGATTTTTTCAGAGCATGGTCAAGTTTGCCCTAGGTTCTAGGTCAGGTTTTTTTCCCCTTCTTGCTACATATTCCAAAAAAAGTGACTAGCCTCCCCCTTCCTCCAATATTTTGATTTGTGCAGAACATGTTCTTATCATTTCTATAAAATAATGCAGAGAGAAGAACCATAAAACTTTGTTAAAGTTTTAAAGGGGTATAATAAGTTTCAGTAAGTAAAAAGAGCTTAGTTAAGAGCTAACTGGACAAAAAGGGACAATTCTCAGAGGCTGGGGACATAGATCGGTGGCAAAACACATTTTTCCGGTTTAGTTTCTAGAAGCTGAAAAGGTCAAATAATAATGTATAAAAAGATTTAAGGACAACTTCTCAAATTGCTTTTCTCTTTCCTTTAAATTACTTAACTTATAAAAGAAATAAGAAATCTGAGCTGTAGCTGGCTTTCTGGAGCATCCCCAAGCCTGGTTTTCAAAGGAGAGCACACAATTCCGCCGGCAGCGTGCAGGGCAGGGCTGGCTGCCGTCTCCCGCCGGGCAGCCCTGGTGCCCAGGAGGAATTCACTGCGTGATGCAACCAGGAGTCTCCGGAAACACTTAGCAGGCGTTTTCCACTCCACCGAGACTGAGACGAAAGCAGGAACAACTCCCTCCGCAGCCCACAGAAACATTTTAGGGAAACAGTCTGTTTGCATGTAACCTAAAAATTCAACTGAACACTGAGGACCATTCTTCAGAAAACTCAAGTCGAAAGTCAGTCTTCTCCTGGATCCGCTGGCACTGCCACACCTCACCGGTGACTTCCGCTGGCCGGGCTGGTCTGCGCGCCTAGATGAGGGCCCGCAGCTCTCTGTCCGTGAGCTCGTTAACCTCCATGATCTTCTCCAGGTGCTCCATGTACCGCTCGTGGTCCTGCAGGAAGTGCGGGACCCGCATGTTCTCGGTGACTGCCAGTCCTTTCAGGCGCTCCACATCTTCGTAAGAGACCTGGAAAAGGGACAATTTAAAAACTAACTACGGTTTACGTTTAGGATGGATTTCTGCCTGGGGTCTTAAAAGGGTAGCATGTGAATTATTTTCAAACTACTGTTTTTTCTGTTTTGTTTTTTGAGATAGTGTCTCACTCTGTAGTGCAGGCTGGCCTTGAACTCACTTGGTGGCCTCAAAAGCATGGCCATCCTCCTGCTTCTGCCTTCGGATTGCTGGGATTGCAGGTGTGTGCCACCAAGCCCAGCCTCAGATTACTTCAACAGCCGCAAAATACCAAACATCAGTGGCTTACTTTTTTCTTTATTATGTTAAATAAAAACTCATTTGCCTTCTTTTGCCATGACCATATTAAGAGACTACTGCAAGCCAGGCGTGGTGGCGCACGCCTTTAGTCCCAGCACTCGGGAGGCTGAGGTAGGCGGAGTGTTGTGAGTTCGAGGCCGGCCTGGGCTACAACGCGAGCGCAAGGCCGGCCTGAGCTGCATAGTGCCACCCTGCTTCAAAAAACTGGGCCTGGGAGTTTGGCTCAGCAGCTTAAGTACCTGTCTGGCAGGTGTGAGGCTGTGAGTTTGATCCCCAGTGCTGCAAAAAAAAAAAAAAAAAAAAAGACTACTGCAGGCCACTATTTGATTTAACACTCTATTTTGGGCCTAAATCAATTTGTTTAAAAAGTAGGCAACTAACTTTATGCGTATGTATGACTTGAAATCCAAATAAAACTTCCACTAAATCAAATAAAGATAATAGAATAATTGTTAAATTAGCACCACACTTGATCTTAGCCAAAAGGCCGAGAAGCGATTAAATTAGCACCATTATATTATAGATTCCTATTTCTATTTAGTTTGAGAAACAGTGATTTGTGATTTGTATTACATTCTTATTTTTCACAGGTATTTCTGTTAGGTTTAGTAGTAAAGCTTTTCAGTTCTATACATTATCTTTTTCAACTTTAAACTCCAAAACATGGTTGATTTTGGTAAAAGGCAAAAGATTTATATAATCTGAAGAGAAAGCAGAGTATAACATGGTTGATTTTAAATGCTATTGTCTTCTGATCAACATTCTTCCAGGTTCAGTTGGAAAAGAAATCATGTTCATATTATCCTATATTCCTGCAAATAAGTCCCAGTTAAGCTCACCATCCAGATGCATTTAGTAGATACACTGCAACACACATGGGGTGTACTGAATTATAAAATAATAATCTTAATATATAATTAAATACAAATATTGACATTAATACTTAAATAATACAAATTATCATTAAGTATTTGTAAACACCCCAGAAGACACCTTTGTACAACACAGTAAATGCCTATGCAAACAGATGAATTTGAGACTTACTACTGAATGACCAGAGTAGACACAATGCACTGATAACACCACATGCATCTGATAATGAATGGACGTGGGTGTGTCTAATGTGAAGCTTCGTAATTCGATACATCTTGAAATGGACATACTTAATGTATTCATGTGAAATAAACATCTTCTGAGTCTTCATGTCTGCAATTTGTCGTTGCTTCTGCGTGGACCGTCAATCTTAACTGCCACCGTTTTTGTTGCCCCTCCTGTCTCGCGTGTCTTCAGTTATCACTTGATTTATTGGAAACTTTCTGAAGCCCAGCCTGCAGGAGGTTGTGCCTTGGGTGAAGAATTCATGGGATAAAATCATTGGCAGCTGTGTTGCCAGTGCACTATGAGCAGGTTACATGGACAAGAAGCACTCATGGAAGGAGAGCTCTATTGCCGGACCTGAGAGATTGGGGCCAGTGGTTCTGTAGGAAATGCAGTTGCAAGAAATTCAGGCTGGAATTAGGGCTCAGAGTTGTGATGATGTTCCAGATGATGATGACACGACTGTATTTGAATAAATGTAGGTTTCTACACATAAATAAATCAATAAATACAGGTGGTTGTTCATGAAAAAATAAAACACCCTCTGAATACAAGCCTCTCCTGTGTCTTCTGGAGCAAAACTTACACCTAGTCTTGTTTCTAGGGAAATGTGGCCATATCTTATTTGCTTTTAAGTGCTTTTATTATTATTAAAATTACGTAGTTACTATTTACACCCATAACCGTAGTGAAAACAGTGTTTGTGGACACTGGTATGGCTTGGTAACCCTAACCCACCCTGAGTTTATGAGGTGGGATGGGAACAGGCACACATAGGGCCTACCAAGCTCTGCAGACCACATCATTTTTACGGTTGAAGTACATGGCAGCCCTGCACTGAGTGACTATCAGTGCCATTTTGCCAACAGCACATGCTCACTTCCTGTCTCTCTGCTACACTTTAGCGATTCCTCACAGTCCTGCCTGCCTTTTCATCTTTACTGCATGTATTCTGGTCACCTGTGTGGCTGCGCTCTCTGCTGTGTCAGGTGATGAGCTACCCTGCCTGCCCTCCTAAGTGTGCGGCGCTCAGGTCCTGCTTCCCAAACACCATCACCCACTGAAGGCCACCAAGGCTTCACCGAGGAAATGGCTAATCTCAGATTGGAACAGAAAGTGTGAACCTGAACCCAGAACATTTTACTGTGCCAGAAAACAGGGAGACATTTTTATAAATTGGTGCAGCCACGAAAGAGTTGAATGAAAAGCAGGGAGTCCAGAATAGTACTGCGGAAAAGGTGAAAGTGAAAAGAGAAACACAAGGAAACCAGGAGATCTCTACTTTGTTACCAGCAGTGCCATAACTGACTGGGCACAGATCCCCTGTGGATGTTCAGATCGTTCCTCCTCAGACTGTGGGGGACCTGGCATACGTGTAGAAGTCACCCACAGACAGCTCCCCAGTACAAGGGCCAGCGAGGCCTGGTGATCAGGTGTCACTGATCTACCCAAGGATCCAACACAGCTTCCCCAACCATGGTGCAAAACGCCACGTGGCTTTTCTATGTGACACAATAGGAAATATACGACATCACCTGGCAAAGAGCTTTAACCTGAATCACATCATAAGAAAACAATACGATAATCCAGACTATTGGAATTTTGAAGGAAACTGTCCTGCACTCTTAAAAATTTCATGAAAAATAAAAAGAACGGGCAGGGGACTGCTGTAGACTAAAAGAGATGAAAGAGTATAACTAAAGGCAATGCATACATTTTGACTGGATCCACAATCACAAGAAGTGATTCAAAGGATATTTTGGAGACAATTTGACAAATATGAAGTGGATTATTATATTTTGAATGTTAAATTAGGCCAGGCATGGTGGGTCACACCTGTAATCCCAGCACTTGGGAGGCTGAGGCAGGAGAATCACCACAAGTTCAAGGCCAGCCTAAATTACATGGCAAGAGCCTGTCTCAAAGAAAGAAAAGTTAGACTGAACCAATGACAAATTTCTTTTAAAAAACTGTATGGTCCTGCCTGGCAAGTGCAAGGTCCCGAGTTTGATCCCTAGTACCAAAAGAAAACTGTATGGTCATGTCGAGGATATCCTTGTTTCTGGAGATACTAAGTGGGAAGTGTTATAGTGTTAGCTTACTTTAAAATGCTTTTAGAGATGCTGCTTAGAAAAAAGCAGATATAAAAATAAAACTATGTATAGTCCCAAATTTTCTACTCCTTTCTCTGTTATTCACCACAAAGAAATCTTTGACAGAACCATGTTTCCCCCTTCTGTTATCAGGTAAAGAATCTTATGCCAGCGATAAAGGAAGAGCGTGAACTTGAGTCTCAGCACACGGGAGCTGCACTGCTTCCTCACCTTCCCCAGCGCCGTCAGGAGATGAAAGTCTATGGACTCTCGGAATCGGAGGATTTGAAGGATGCCATCTAGGTAGACTTGGTCTTTACTGAAACACCCTGGAAGAAGCACAAGGGTTTACTTTCCGATGTTTAAAAAATTGCCAAGAAACTGGATACTGATCCGGCTCCCTTCACCGTAGGGACAGACCTGTTATATAAGAATTCTGCCGTGGGGCTGGGGTGGCCCTTGCCCAGCACACACGGCATTCTCAATACTGCCAGGAAAAAAAATCCAGTTTGCCAATGTTTGTTTATAATAACGAAAAGAATGTGAAGTCTCACGAATGCCAGAACAGTCCACAGACTAGTAGTTTTCCTTCCCCACGCTCCTTCTTCTTAACCTTTCTCCCTAATTATAAAGAAAGGCTGGCAGTTTAAAATGCATGACTCTCGGGATTCTATGCCCCTGCTGATCGATCTAACCAGGACTCCTAGGGTGTGCAAAGGAATGGGGCGGTGGGGGGGGGATGGGGAGTTTTTGAGCAGTCAAGGTCTCAGCAAACGCCTGGGTGCAGACAGATTTTAGAAAAGTTTGTCTTTTGTGTTCTTTTAGGTTTTTGTTGTTGTTAAATAATAACAGACCTCTGCCCTCAAAAAAGAGGCCATGGTTTAGAAACAATCTAGGTTATTTTGATACTGTTCTTCTCCATGAAGCACGATTTAGAACTGGATTTTAAAGAATATGTAGGGTTAAGAATAGAAAAAATATGAATGCATGAAAAGTAGGAATAGCCCAAGAGATCTGAGTCTATTAAAAAAAAAAGATGAAAACCTTTTCCTCATCCTGACATAAACTCAGTTTTTAAAAATTTTTGCTGTGCATTTACTAAATGGACTGAAGTTGTACCACAGTCATACGTGGAGGCAATGATCATTTTGTTAGGTGAGCTACTAACATGGGGATTGTGAAAAATTCTAGTCCAATCAGCAAGAGACACACACTGCAGTATCCATGGTCAAGATGTTGAAACTGTTCTTATAATACTGTAGGGAAACAGGAACATGGAAGAAGAGGTGAACCACTTAGTAACAGTAATGATTACGAAGATCAGGTAATGTATTAATGAGGGCTCATCATGTTAATTGTTCTTGTTTTCACATGCATTTAAAATTTTCCAAAATACAGCAACCCATTTGGGAGCTATTCCTATTCCTCACTCCCCCTATTCCCTAATGAATTTTCCTATTCGTAGAAAAAAAAAGAAATTTTCCATAATAAAAAGCTAAAAAAAAAGTGTGTGAAGCAAAAGACTAGGCTAAAAGGCACATGCTTTCATGGGGTATAAAGGGTAACAGGCAAGCCCTGGGCACTTAAAACAGACTAGAGCTAGGCATGGCAGCACACACCTGTAATCCCAGTACTCCAGGAGGCTGAGGCAGGAGGATCTCAAATTCAAGCCCAGCCTGGGCAATTTAGTGCCTTAATGAGAACCTGTTTCAAAAAGGGCTGGGGATACAGCTCAGTGTGATAGCCCTGGATTCACTCCCCAGCAATGCAAGAAACAAAAACCAAAATAAAACAAAACAGAGATCGAAAACGGAGATAGGAAATGACAGACACTTTATCAGGAACCCACCCCGGAGGCAGCTGTGCACACATGAAACCAGGGGACAGATGCCCTCCCTCCTGATTCCTCTTGCCTGATCCCTGCTTTCAACAAAACCATCACTGCCTGAGTGCTTCCAAACTCTAAAATGACTTTTAAACAAGCAGTTCCTCATTTTTTTCCTTTTCTTTTCAAAAACAGTTTCATACTGGAATTGTGATTTGTAACTAGATGGGATTAGGCCACTGATGAGTGTATACCTGAATGTGATACCGAGAGGGGAAGCCTGTTTGGGTCACTGGGGCTGTTGTGGTTTCTATCTAGATGCTCTTCCAAAGTCTCACGTGTGCATAGGTGGGGACACTGGGAGGTGACTGGATCATGGGTGTGTGATGCTGGATTAGCCCACGGATGGTTTTATAGCTAGGTGTAATGTTGGGGGTAAAGCCTGGTGGGAAGAACTAGGTAACTGTGGGTGTGGCCTGGAGGAGTTATGTGCATCCCTGTTTTTCCCTTGAGCTCTGCTCTACTTCCTGTCTGTCACGCCATGGACTGTTTCTCCTCTGCCACGCTGCCCTGCCTTGGAGCCAGCCAGCTGTGGACCGAAACGTCTTCAAACTGTGAGCCAAAATAAACCTCTCCTCCTTTAACTTGTGGGTGTCAGGTACATTGTCCCAACAATGAGAAAGTAAGACGGGGGGCACGGCCTGGAAGGGCCTGTCTTCCTCGCTCCTCCCTTGATCACTCTCTGCTTCCTGCCTGTCAGGAGCAAGCCTCCTCTGCCACGCCATCCTGCCTTGCTGCCAGCTGACTATGGGCCCAAACTTCCACAGACTTCTATAAACCTTTCTTCCTTAGAGTTGTGTCTCAGTGATGACAGAAGTCACTAGAACAATTGCCATAGACTTTTGTGTATCTTTTTTTTTTTTTGAGGCAGGGTCACACTGTGTAGCTCAGGCCAGCCTTGCACTCACGTTGTAGCCCAAGCTGGCCTCGAACTCACAACACTCCTCCTACCTCAGCCTCCAGAGTGCTGGGATTAAAGGCGTGCACCACCACGCCCGGCTTTTGTGTATTTTATTAAAAACAAAACAAAACAAAACAATTTGTGGTTGTCTGACATCTTTAGGCTACTGACAAAAATTTTTAAACTTTCTATTACCAAAAACAAGTGAATCTACAGGGGCTAAAAGTGAGAACCACTCAAAAGTGGTTGCTCAGAGGTGGGAGGGGGGAAGAAATGAAGAATGACTGCTAATGGGGTGAGAAAAATATTCTGAAATTGGTGGCAATATTTGCACAACCCTGTCATATCTTGAAACGTACTGCACTTTATATTTTAAATGGGCGAACTGCATGGCATGTGAACTACATGTCAGTTAAGCTGTTTTTTAAAAGCTAGAGAGAAAGTAAAAATGGCAAAAATTAATAACTGGTGAATCTCGATAAAGGAGTATATATGAATGTTACTAGACTATAAATTTTCAAAATGAGCTGCACAACAATAATGCTGAGAAAGAGTGGTTTGGAAAACAAAGGTTTCCTTCGTCACAGATGAGTAAGCCTAAGTCCACAGATTTCATAATTAGACTCTGACCTGCATCCCATGCTAACGAGCCAGGGACTCAGGAACCCACGGTCAGGGACACCCACCTGGCTGGGAGGTGTCGGTCCAGCCCCTCTTGGCTCGCACACAGTAATCCCATCGGGTATTGGGGTCCTTGACAAATCTGCCAATGTCTCTGAAGAGTTCGCAGAACGACATGTGGCTGGCCTGGTACACGGTGTAGTAGAGGAGGGCGGCCCTCCACAGGAAGGGGTCCTTCCTGAACAGGACGCTGTGGATGCTCGCCAGGCCCTCCTCTGTGGGGTTGTTGGGCTTCAGCTCGTGTTTTCTGCGGCCGGTCCAACTGTTCCATGGCTGCTGCAGGTTGTTGATACCGCGGAAGTAATGTGTGCCTGCAGAGAAGAGGAGGGCTATGGGTGAGCACTGCTTACACCCAGGGCAGAAGGGTTTGGTCTCCGACTCAGTACCTTGGGAGGTGGAGGAAACTAAGCTGAGGCCTAGAAGAGGTCTCTAGGTTACTGGGCTGCACCCTCTCAGGGGATAACGGAACCCCAGTCCCTTCCTCTTTCACAATCTTTGGTTTTTTTGACCTTGACTTCACTCCTGTTATAACATAGGCCAACAGATCCTGGACTGAAACCTCCCAAACTGTGAGCCAAAACAAACCTTTTCTCATTTTAAGCTGATTGATTAGTCCAGTTATTTGTTATAGGAATAGAAAACTGATACAAAAAAGATTCCATCAACAATTCTAAATTGATGTTGGCCTACAAATCAAAACAAAGTAGAAAATGACTTGCCCTAAGGCCCCTAGGGCTGAAGTAGTATAGTCCTTTCAGAAAGCCCACATGGTCTTTATAACCATATTGTTAGAAAGGAGAATCAGCTTGAAGTTTGAAAAGAATCTTAGAGACCCTTATCTCAACACCTTCAGTTTCAGGTGGGAGAGCTGATATCCAGAGTCAAATGACTTTCCAAGCTCAATACAGCTACAGCTAGATGGTATCCTAATGAATTGAATCCAGAATGATATAAATACCTTTTATTCTGTCTGTCTGTCTGTCTGTCTCTCTTTCTCTCATATTTTTGAGACAAAGTTTCACTTTGTAGTTCAGGCTGGCCTTGAAATCACTTTATAGCCCAGGCTGGCCTTAAACTCACGGCAATTCTCCTGCCTCAGCTTCCTGAACACTGCAATTACAGGCATGTGCCACCACGCCTGGCCAAGTACATTATCTTTAGTCCTAGTACTGCTTACCAACCGCATGCTTCCTGCTAAGAGTACCACCCTGGGCTAGCTCCTGCCAGTCCAGGTGGCCAGGGGCTGCCCACCTATCTCATGCCGCAGCATGCCCTCCAGCCAGTGCTCGCGCGCAGTAGCCACGTTGATGGTCAGAGTGGGACACCCGTTCACGACCGTCATCGAGGCTCGGGACAGCAGGTCTTCGGTGAGATGCACCACGATCTAAGGGGCACGAGGAAAGCACATGTGTAGGAAACAAAGTAAAGGTGGGGAAATGTTGTCACAGAAAGCAGTGGGCCCAGGGGTGAACATGGCCTTTTGTCTACAGCTACCTTGACTCTCCCAGGACCAGGGAGGTAGAATGTGCAGCTGGCCCCCTTTAACTGTCTCTGGACTCTAGAACCAGGAGGGTCTCTCAAGTAGTCCCTGGCTACAGCAGGCAGAAGAAGGCGCAGGGGCACAGTCCTGCTGGTGGCCCATACCAAGTCCCTGAGACTAAGACAGGGCCACTAACAGGAGGGGCCACCAGGCAATGCTCCTCATTAGCAAGATTCAGACAGTTCAGGAATTCACAGAACCCCAGGGCTGTACACACATGGCTGTAAGAAGAGGAGAAAAGCAGAAGGAAACTGAACACCATGACAGTTCTAGGCAAGGAGCTTAAGCACTTGCAGCAGTGCCCGCAGCCCACCTCTCCCAGGCAGCCCTCCTTCGTCATGTACTTCCGCACGTGGCTCCAGATGCGCGGCCTCGACAGCAGGCTGCCGCCCGTGGCCTGCTCAAATTTCTCGTAGCTTCCGTACTTCTGCAGAGTCAGTTCCATGATATGGATGGACTGTAAAAGCAGGAGAGAGGGTGACAGTAGAGGACTTCGTATGACTTTGAGATGAGTGGCAAGTCAGCTCTGCTTTGTCCCAGTTTTACTGATTAACAAAGTGAACAGCAAGGCGCTCACACGTGTAGACTCTGTCCCCAAGCGAGGGGCTCTGGTGCCACCCACGGTGCTGCCAGGCAACAGGTGAGGCGGTGGCTTCTCCGCACTCACACTGGGGTCAGGAAGGATGCGCCAAAGGAGGCGCACACCTGCACTGGCCACTGTGCTACGATTAACACCTGGATTAAAACAAAAAACAAAAAACAAAAAAACTTCAAAAATTTAAGACCATGTGAAGGAGTCAATTAGAATTCTGTGACAATTTCTAAAATCACTGTTTTCCTGGGTTAATCTTCAGCAGACAGCACAGTCTCAAGATTAATGAGAACACTTTTATCTTTCTCACAGATCAGAGAACTGTCTACTTCTCATTCTTTATAAATTTTCACAACAAAGGAATACAAAAGTTTTCTCCACACACACACAGGCAGAACAGAAGTCTGGTAACAAACTGTGAATCATCTAGAACTACAGAAAAGCCACAAGAAAGAAAAACAAGAGGAGGAAGAAAATTGTCCTTCTAAGGCCTTTTGGAATAGAAATCCGAAAATTCACATATATCTCATGTGAATTGTGAAAGATCTGGAAAACTCACATATATGTTGAGCGTCTGCAGTGGCATCTGACTAGCGAGCAGATGAGGGTACGGGCTCTAGGATGGGATTTCCTGAGCTTACGCCCTGGCTCTTTACCCTCCAGCCCATCTCTACACTGGCAACTCAGCCTCCTCACTCCCTTGCTTGTGAAGGAGGATAACAAACACAACATCCACATCTAGAGTTTGTTCAGAACATTTCGTCCACCTTTGTCAAGCGTAGTGTGTGGGACATAAAATGAAGCTGTGCCTACTGACTATCACGTTGATGGTATATTACTATTTTTTATAGACACTACCACCGTAAATAACAAGCCTGCCATCAAAATTACAGGAAAGCTCACAAGTGCAAGTCATCATCATTCAACATATACTCGCATTAGAAAAATGTGCATTACTAACAAGGTAGGCGTGTATCATAAAGTTACCAGAACAAGCAGTGACTTTAACAGGCTTTGTGTTTTCCATTTCCAAACTATTACTGAAAGCCTTGCTATTCAGTGTGGGCCGGCAGCGCTGGCAGGGTGGGAGCTGATCCCAAATGCAGGGTTTTGGCCCCATCCTATCCTCATGCTATGAGGTCAGAATCTTCTTGTCCACTAGACTCCCAGCTAAGTCACACACAGGGAAAAGTGAAGAAGACCCCAGAGGAAGGTAAATGCAGTGTGAGTACCTTCAAGTGTGATTCATTCATAAGATAGTTAAGATGATGAAAAGCAATAATTAAAAGCCCATTCTAGCGGAATAGCAAAGGTATGTAAGGTATGTCACACACACACACACACACACACACACACACACACGAAACTAAAGGCCGTCAGTGATCTAGTTCTCAAACTGTGAGAAGAATGTGGGCAGTGCGGCCTTAAGCACTGCAGAAGAAAGTGGAGGAACAGCTTCTGGACTGGACCAACAGACCTGAAAAAGGTTAAAATTTTTTCACTATAATTTCTGCTTTCAGGTTTTTCTATGCAAAATAATTCCACAGCAAATTACCTTTTCTCAGCATAGGCTTTTTCAGTAGGAAAATGTAGCTATCTGGCTACTGTTTAATGTGGCAAATACAAAACACTCTAGAGAATTAAGCAAAATTACAGGTATTGTTTATTATCACGGATGAAAGAGTAAGTCAGGAAAGAATAAAATTAACGGAGATTTTCTACAGTGAGAGAATGTAATTTTCCTTTCAAAATGCTACACACCTGCATGTCACTTCCCTCACTTCCTCATAAGTGCCACAGAACCATGGTGGAGGTGACAGCGTGTGGGGACCTCACTGTAATTCTCTACACGAAATATTAAGCATCATCTCGCCATCCGTTTTTCTTGAGGCGCTTTGCTTGTCATCATCTCTGAGTGTTTTCTTCTCCTTTACTATGATCCCAATTTTGGAAAAAGTAACTTTAAAAGGTACTTTCAAGACTGAGGAGGATACCCTAAAACGCTGATGTTTACATTTGGGAAGGGGTTAACGGGCTGCACTAATATGTGTTATTTGCATTCTTCATACACTTTAAAATTCTTTACAGTATGCATACATTTATGCTACAAGTAGAAGGAAAAAGTTATTTTTAAAAAGGGTGAGGCCTCCGAGAATCAATGTTTGCACTACTTAAGAGAATCAAGGTTTTGCACTCCTACATATCAGTAACACTTTTAGAGGCAATAAAGTTCATGTCAAACTTTATGGCATTATATCATCATCTATGCTAATCAGAAAAGTACACTTCATAATGTAGTATGTGGTAGTAAAGAATATGCAGTGGAGAAAAAGGATGGATAAAGGCTTTATTTCTAGCATACCAGGAAAGAGGACCATTCATTTATCTAGCCGCTCATTCATGGTTACCTTCCACCAATCACTGTTTTTCCTATATTTTAGAAATTAGTCCTCATCCTACCATTAGGTTGGCAGATGACATATAGACAGGCAAAAAGGAGTAATATTATCAAAAGCACATGGAAGCCAATGAAACTGAAATACAGCTTGGGAAGAGGCACTCAGAGGCAGGAAGGTGCTAATCCTACTCTTAGAGAAGGCTGACTTACAAATTCTCACGACCTTGGGAGAGGCCCCAGGCTCATCTCAAATCCAACACCAAAACACAAACGACAAAAGATAAACTGGACTTTACCAAGATTAAACCTTTTGTACTCTAAAGGATACCATCAAGAAACTGATGGTGGGATCCAGAAAGTGCTGAAGGCTTAGTGCCACGCATCAGGGACATTTGGGAGGTGACTGGGCCTATGCGACTCCAAGGTCACCCAGTGGATCCATCCACTCATCAGTTCATTAGTTGAAGGGGCTGCTGCGCAGCAGGCCTGGTTAGAGGATGGAAGTCAGCGGGGTATCCTCGGAAGGATGTATCTTGTTCCCAGCACTCCATGGAGCTCTCTCACCCTCCTTCCTCCACCATGATATTCTGTCTCACTACAGGCCTGAGACAGCAATGCAGCCAGCTGACCATGGACAGAAACCTATGAAACTAGGTGCTTCTCTTCAGTTATTTATCTCAGGTTATTCATCACAGCAAAAGAAGCTGACTAACACAGCCCACATAACAGAAGAAAGCATTTGCAAATCTCTCACCTGATATGGGACTTGTACCTAGAATGAATGAAGAAATCCTGCAACTCCATAATAAAAAACACAAATAACCCAAATAAAAATGAGCAAGGTCTCTGAATAGACAGTTCGCCAAAGAAGATACACAAATGGCCAATAAGCACATGAAAAAAAGAGGCACAATATCATTAGCCACCAGGGAGATGCACAAAACCCAATGAGATCCTACCTCTCCTCTACCAGGATGACTAGCAAAACAAAACCAGAGTTGATGAGGATGTGGAGAAACCTGTAATCATTATACTTCTGGGTGGAAATAAGTAGTACAGTGACTTTGGAAACCAGTCCAGTAGTTCCTGAAAAGGTTAAAACAAGGAGGTGCCATGTATGCCAGCAAATCCATCACTAGATGTGAACCCAAGGTAACTGCAAACAAAGTCCATAAAAAACTTGTACACGAATTTTCACAGCATGATTCATTATAGCCCCAAAGTGGAAACAATGTAAATACCTATCAGCCAATGAATAAACATATATAGAATCCATACATAGAATATTATTCAGCAATAAAAGTACTGATATGCATACAACCTGTATGAAACTTTGAAAACATCATGACAAATGAAAGACACCAGTCACAAAGGACCATTAAGACTACATATTCTATGATCTCATTCATAACACCCAGACTAGGCCAGTCAATAGAGACAGAAAGCAGACTGTGCTTGCCAAGGGCAAGGAGGTTGGTGAACATGGATAATGACTGCTAAGGGTACTGGATTTATTGTGGGGGTGATGAAATTTCTGGAATTTGCAGTGATGGTTGCATACCTGAATATACTAAAATCACTGAATTTTATACTTTAAATGGGTAAACTATATGTCATTTTACATTTTCAATGGGTAAACTATATGTCCCAGTTAGTGGAACTGGGTGTAGTGGTGCACACTTGTAATCCCAGCACTCTGGAGGCTGAGGCACAAGGATCACCATGAGTTTGAGGCCAGCCTAAGCTACCATAGTGAGTTCGAGGCCAACCTGAACTATGTAAGAGAGAAGCTGACTCAAACAAAACAAAACAAAAATTATTGAAAAAAAAAAAAGGAAGTGTAATCAAGTTAAAAGGGAAAACTGTACAGGGAAAAATTGTTCTTTTTAAAACTTTATTCTCAGAAGGAAAAGCCAGCATCTCCCAAGAATCGGCCATGCTGGGACTGGGAGAAGCCATCAAGAAATCAACTGCTAGCCTTTCTGGTAAGCCACACAAGCTGCATGTGTTCTGTTTTGATTGATTTTATTGTTTTGTTTTTAGTTTGATTTTGTTATACTGATGGAGTGGACAACTATTGTGAAGATAACAAGATATACTATGGTAGCTATTGCTATTTTCCTAGTATCCTACTTTGAAGTTGTGTACCAATTTTGCTGCATTGTTTTGATTTGCTTTGCTCTGTTTTGTTTTGTTGGATTTTACTATCTTTAAAAAAAACATGGTTCGTGCCCACCCAGGGACGCCACTTGCTATTTGCTGGGCGTGGTGGCGCACACCTTTAATCCCAGCACTCGGGAGGCTGAGGTAGGCGGAGCGTTGCGAGTTCGAGGCCGGCTTGGGCTACAACGCGAGCACAAGGCCGGCCTGACCTACATAGTGCGACCCTACCTCAAAAAAAAACCAGGGCCCGGAGTTTGGCTCAGTGCCTTAAGCGCCTGCCCTGGCAGGCACGAGGTTGTGAGTTCAATCCCCGGTGCCGCAAAAAAAAAAAACAAACACACACACACACACACACACACACAAAAAAAAACAGGCTAACTTCTGGGACGATGGTGGATAGTAAGCAGCAGAGAACATAGCCTGAGACACAGTCTAGATGTGGGAATATGCCATCTTGAGGAAGACAAAAACGGGGGAAGTGGGTTCCTTAAACCCAGGAACAGTCTGAAGTCTGAATCGAAGCCCACAGAGAGAGTGAAAAAAAAAACTTCAACTAAGAAGAAGGCGGTAGCTGGCAGAGCCTTTGCCTGGAGCCAGACTCACTACATGAGGGGAGCCATTGGAGCCTGGGGACACGTGGTCACGGTGTTGGTGGTGGCTGGTGACCCTGGGGGCCTCTGCGGAGTGATTTGGCGGTGGAGGAGAGTGGAGGGAATGGAGGACAGTGCTGGCTGGTGGTGAGTGCAGAGGACTTGGGCCTCCAGCAGGAGACAGCTATTGGCCAGGAGCCATTTTGGAGTTGGGCCGGATAAACCTGGAGCTAAAACTGTTGCCAGCTTCCTTGAGCAGCTCCTAGCTGGGTGCAGACCCCTGGAAATTGCCTGGAGTGTGGTGAGCCCAATGAGTGTGTTCTCAGGGCAGGACTGCTAAGGTTATCTACTACTCCGTCGTCGAGCAGTTGATGGCTTGCAGGGATACAGTGCCACAATTTGGGTCACTGTCTCCACAGGCTGTCTACTAGTGAATTCAGAGAGAATCCTGGAAGTGGACTCTTTTTTTTCCCTCTTTTCTTGTTTTATTTTTATTTTTATTTTTGAGTGTGAGTGTGGTTTCTGCCTTCCTTCTGAGAGTGGTTTTGTTCTGTTCTACTTTTTATCTCTTTTGGCTCTCTTTTCCCTCAGTCTTCTACAATGGTTTCCCTAAGTTGGTGGGACCCATCTTTGTCCTCCAATCTACTTACAGTCTCTCTCTTTTCCCACTTCTCTGTCTTTTCTTAAATTCATTTTGGGTCCTGACCCTTGAGGACAGAATTGACATATTTGCAAACTTAGGTATTGTATATGATTGTTTTGCATTCTGTTGTATGGTTACAAATTCAGTTTGTATGGTTGAGGGTTGCAAATCAGGGGTTGGCTCAATTTTATTACTTTGTTGGCTGTGTTTGGTGCTGGGGGTGCCACTGTAGCCAGAATTAACACGATTGTTTTGGATAGCTGTTGGCCCTGATGGTCCAGGACTGATGGTTCAGATTGACTGGGGGTCATGGAAAGTGCTGAGGCACGGTGTCAAAGAATTAGAGGGAAGGGAAAAAGAAAAAAAGGGGGGAAACCAATAACAGGAAAACAACATGACAAGGATAAGTCAATACATTTCAGTTTTAACCATTAATGTTAATAGTCTCAATCCAAACAATTAGAGGGAAGGGAAAAAGAAAAAAAGGAGGGAACCAATAATAGGAAAACAACATGACAAGGATAAGTCAATACATATCAGTTTTAACCCTTAATGTTAATGATCTCAATTCATCAATCAAAAGACACAGACTGGCAGAACAGATCAAGAAGCAAGATCCAACAATATGCTGTATACAAGAAACACATTTAATTCAAAAAGAAACTAATACTCTATGCAACAGGAATTCAGAAAAAAGCAGGGGTTGCTATTCTATTTGTCGATAAAGTCAATTTTAAGCCAAGACTGATTATGAGAGACAAAGAAGGTCACTATATCTTGGTAAAGGGAACAATCCAAGAGGAAAAGATAGCAATCATGAATATATATGCATAGTGCAGCCAGTTATATAAAACAATTATTAATGGACATGAAAAATCAAATAAGTCTTAATACAATTGTATTGGGAGACCTCAATACCCCGCTGTCACAAAAAGACAGATCAACTAGACAGAAAATCAATAATGAAATATTAGAACTAAATCAAACTTTTGAGCAAATGGACTTAGTAGATGTCTAAAGAGTCTTCCACCCTATAACATCAGAATACACATTCTTTTCAGCTGCACATGGGACATTTTCCAAAATAGACCATATACTGGCTCACAGAACATGCTTAAGTAAATGTAAAGGAACTGAAATTATCCCATGCATACTATCAGACCACAGTGCAATGAAATTGGAAATCCATGCCAAAGGAAACCACAAGAACTTCATCAACACATGGAAATTAAATAGCACCCTACTGAACAATCAATGGGTCACAGATGAAATTAAAGAAGAAATTAGACAGTTTTTACAGTTGAACAACAATGACAATACAACATACTGGAACTTGTGGGACACAATGAAAGCAGTCTTAAGAAGAAAATTTATACTCGTAAATACCCATATCAGGAAAACAGAGCAAGCTCATATAAACAACTTAATGTTGAACCTCAAACTTCTGGAAAAAACAGAGCAAGCTAAGCCACAAGCTCATACAAAGGAGGAAATTAGAAGGATCAGAGCAGAAATTAACACACTGGAGACTAAAAAAAAAAAATAATAAAAGCATCAATGAATCGAAGAGTTGGTTCTTTGAAAGATTAAATAAAATTTACAAACCCTTGGCCAACCTTATCAAAAAAATGAAAGAAAGGATTCAAATCCATGCAATTAGGAATGAAAAGGGTAAAATCACAACAGACCCTGTAGAAATCCAGAAAATCATCTATCCCTACTTTAAAAATTTGTATTCTAATAAGATGGAAAATACAGAAGAAATGGACAGATTCCTAGATACATATGAATTACCAAAGTTAAATCAAGAAGACATAGAAATCTTAAACAACCCTATATCAATAAATGAAATTAAAGATATAATTAAAAACCTATCAACAAAGAAAAGCCCAGGCCCTGATGGATTCACTGCTGAATTCTACAAGAAATTTAGTGAACAGCTAACACCACTACTTCTCAAACTCTTTAATGAAATTAAAAGGGAAGCAATACTCCCAAATTCATTCCTGGAAGCAAGCATTACTCTGATTCCAACACCAGAGAAGGACCCAACTAAGAAAGGGAATTACAGGCCAATCTCCCTAATGAACACTGATGCAAAAATCTTCAATAAGATACTGGCAAACAGACTGCAGCAAATCATCAAAAAGACTGTATACCATGATCAAGTGGGATTCATCTCAGGGATGCAGGAATGGTTAAACATACGTAAATTCATAAATGTAATACATCATATTGACAGAGCCGAGGATAAAAATCATGAGTATCTCAAGAGATTCAGAAAAAACTTTTGACGAAGTCCAGCACCTATTCACGATAAAAACTCTACAGAAAATTAGAATAGATAGTCTCTATCTCAATCTGATAAAAGCCATCTATGACAAATCAACAGTCAACATCATACTAAATGGACAAAAATTGAAAGCTTTCACCCTAAAATCAGGAACAAGACAAGGATGTCCACTGTCTCCACTCTTATTAAACATAGTCCTGGAAACTTCAACCAGAGCAATTAGACAAGAGAAAGAAATAAAAGGAAGAAAGATAGGAAAGGAAGAAGTTAAACTAGCATTATTTGCATATGACATGATACTCTACCTAGAAAGATCCCAAAAACTCCACCAGAAGACTTCTTGATTTAATAAGCAGACTTAGCAATGTAGCTGGCTACAAAGTCAATACTCAAAAATCAATAGCCTTTTTGTACCCAAATACAGTCTCACTGAGGGAGAAACAATATCTTTCAGTAGCATCCAAAAAAAGAAATACTTAGGAATCAATCTAATAAAAGATATAAAGACCTCTACACTAAAAACTATAGTACTCTGAAAAAGGAGACTGAAGAGGATATTAGAAAATGGAGAGTTTGATTGTCTGATCATTTTTTATGCCTAGATGTCATAACTTGAACAATTACTTCTAAGGTAACAATATGCAATATATTGACTAGTATTGATTTTTTACTCTTTTTTTTAAATTCTGTATTCTACCTTTTTGTCTGTTTTGCTTTAAAAAAATCAAAGAAAAAAAAAAGAAAAGAAAGTGGAGAGATATCCCGTGCTCTTGGGTAGGAACAATCAATATAGTGAAAATGACGATACTTCCAAAACTGTTACACAGATTCAATGCAATCCCAATCAAAATTCCAATAGCATACCTGACAGAATTACAGAAAACAATCCTAAAACTCATCTGGAACCAGAAAAGAACTAGAATAGCAAAGGCGATCCTGGGCAACAAAGACAAGACAGGGGGCATCACAATTCCTGACCTGAAATTATACTATAAAGCTACTGTGATAAAAACAGTGTGGGTACTGGCAAAAAAAAAAAAAAAAAAGACCCAAAGATCAGTGGAATAGATTAGAAGATGCAGAAACAGCTGCAGACACACTAAGCTACCTTATCTTTGACAAAGATGCCAAACATATTCATTGGAAGAAAGATAGCCTCTTTAATAAATGGTATTGGAAAAACTGGCTTTCCACATGCCAAAGATTAAAACTGGATCCATATTTTTCACTATGTACTAAGTTAAAATCTGAATGGATTAAAGATCTCAACATTAAAACAGAAACATTAAATCTGCTGGAAGATAGAGTAGGTAAAACTCTTGAAGACATTGGTGTAGGGAAAGACTTTATGAATAAAAGCCAGATTGCACAGGAACTATCACAAAGAATAAAGAAATGGAATCTCATCCTCTTGAAAAGCTTTTGCACAGTAAGATAAACCACCAACAGAGTGAACAGACAACCCACAATATGGGAGAAAATATTTGCCAGCTGTCCCTCAGATAAAGGATTACTATCAAGAACATATAAAGAACTTTAAAAAAAATCAGTCCTCCAAGATTTAAAGATACAATCCAAAAACGGGCATCTGAGATGAACACGCACTTCTCAGATGAAGAAGTACAAACAGCAAATAAATACGTGAAAAAATGTTCAACAGCACTGGTCATTCGAGAGACACAAATGAAAACAGCATTGAGATTCCACCTCACCCCAGAAAGAATGGCTAGTATTAAGAAGTCAACCAATAATAAATGCTGGAGGGGCTGTGGAGAAAAAGGACCCCTTCTCCACTGTTGGTGGGAATGCAGGCTGGTGCAACCACTGTGGAAGTCAGTGTGGAGAGTCCTCAAAAGACTAGGGTTGGAGGTCCCATTTGAGCCAGGTATTCCCTTTCTGGGTATCTTCCCAAAAGAACTAAAAACATCATACCACAGTGATATATGTGCACCTATGTTTATAGCTGCACAGTTCAAAATAGCCAGATCTTGGAAGCAACCTAAATGCCCCTTGACTGAGGAATGGACAAAAAAGATGTGGTATTTTTATATAATGGAATACTATTCAGCTAAAAAGAATGATAAACTAGACATTTTCACTCTTAAATGGATGCACCTTGAACATATACTTAGTGAACTAAATAAGTCACACATATGTAACCATCATATTGCTGCACTTCTGTGACAAACTGAAAGAAAATCTATGTATGTATATAAAAAACTAGTTAAGATAGTTAAAGAAAAAGAATTTTGAGTGAAAAGTAGTTTTCACAGGGTCATTTTCAGATTTTTACTGTGAATTGTTCTTTTGAAAATAAGACAACAGTCATAAAAAAAGAGTCAGACAGCTGGTTTCTCTTGAATCATTGAGGAGAAAATTTTGTGCTAATAATTTTCTGGACAATGTTTCATGTCTACATCTTATACTCTAAATAACTACTGTGAATATAACAATATGCAATATGTTGATTATTGTTACTCTCTTACTGGCCTGTTTTGAAATTCTGTTTTACTGTAATCTCTTTTTTCTGTTTAAAAAAAAAAAAAAAAAAGCTTTGTTCTCTTTGAAGCTGCCTAGCTCTGTAACTGGTTCCTGGCTCTGTAATTGCTTTCTTGACCCCTGTAACCAGGAGCATGTAACCTAACCTGATTGTACCGAGCTTTGTGGCCATTAATCTAGCCCTGTAATCCATGATCTCACCCTGCTAGCTGCTAATCAGAAGAACTGCAGGCCGTCCTGTCCCACCTTTGTAACCCCTGCTTATGCCTCATACACAAATGCTGCCTCACAGACACTTGCGCCTGGCTTTTGTTGGAAGTTATTCCAGTCAGGATCACCGGTGTAAAATAAAGCTCTTCACTGCCTCTTGACTTCCTCTGGTGTTGTTCCTTTTCCCACTCACTTCTGCCCCAACAATGCAACATATGACATTTAAATCATTAATCCATAAAATAAAAAAATTCTCTACATACAGCTGTCAGCATTCTCTTGGGTGATATAACAAATTTCCTGAAAAGTCTCAATTTGCTAACTGATCTACTTTTGGTTGATTTGCTGGTTTTGTTTAGTGTTTAGCCATTTGGAAATCTGATAGTCATGTGCCAGAAATCTTCTCCCTTTCCACACTCAGCTTTCTCTCAGTGAAAAGCATCATTTCTCAATGGGGCCATGGATGCAGGGCGGTGCTGCAGGAGATGAGACATCAGATGTCCAGGTTTTACATCAGAGTGCCAGCAAGTGCTGACGGTGTCATGGTGGGGACACTGTTTTAATTTCCTTAGGTGTAGCGTATTTCCCAGTAAAATGGAGATGAATATCCGTGTCCTGCTTACCTCACTCCACTGTGGTGAGGATGAGATGGGGGTGGGCAGGGTCACTGAGAATGTGCTCTATGATCTATTTCCCATAGGCCTGTACAGAATGTAAACTTGGAAGAAGAATGCTAGGTTTTAATTATGTGTGTGTGTGTGTGTGTGTGTGTGTGTGTGTGTGGTACTGGGGACTGAACCCAGGGTGCGCTACCCAGTCCTTTGTATTTATTTTTAAATTTTGGGAAGAGTCTCACTAAGTTAGCCACGCTAGGCTTAAACTTTCTTTCTTTCTTTCTCTTTTTGTTTTAGGTTTCGGATTTGGGATTTCATTTTTTACTTTTGGGTTTTTTGAGACAGGGTCTTGCTATGTAGTTCAGGCTGGACTTGAACTCACTATGTAGCCCAGGCTGGCCTCAAACTCAGGGCAATCCTCCCGCATCAGACTCTAGAATGCTGGGATTACAGGCATGTGCCACCACACCCTACTTAATTTTTAAATTGACTGGCTTGTCCGCTAACATTTTTTTCAAGGTAATTTTTTTCTGCCTTGCTAATTAACATACAATCTCAATACCCCATTCCTTTGCTTTTCAGCAAATTCTAGAATCTGAACCTTTGCCAGAAGATGAGATAGTCCTTTTCTTTAAATCAGTATTTTACAAACTATTCCTTGAGCGAAAGCGGGTATGTGATAAAATTTTTCCCAGTGTTCATGAACAACTCAATTTGGAAAATATTGGATTAAATAAAGTCAAAAGATTCTTGCCAGTCTTTGTGATGATACTGTGCGGTGAATCCTGGGAATGAACATAACACCCAGTGTTTTCTGATCACATGGCCCTCCTTTCTTAGTATTCCTGAGAACAGCCAGATAATGGTTACTGCAGATAACAATAGGGACCTGCCATTCTGGTACTATGAGTGTCTCAGAACGAAGAGCAAATTCCAAATACTCAAGGAGGCTTTCAGTGGTGGCTACGCTTGTTGGTAGCACATCAGGTTTATAAAGATTTGCAGTAACGTCGGATCACAGCCTCCATGTGAAGTACTGCAGCCACCCACCTACAGACGCTGTCTCAGTGGTACAGCCTCCACGCCTTCAGCTGTGAGCAGTAACCACAGTGCAAAGCTACCAGCTCCAAGGTACCTGGGAGGAACAATGGAGCAGCACCTTTTCATTCAGTGTTTAAAAAACACCACGCCAGCCAAGCAAAAGATACATGCAGGCTAGCCGGGCGTGGTGGCGCACGCCTTTAATCCCAGCACTCAGGAGGCTGAGGTAGGTGGAGCGTTGTGAGTTCGAGGCCGGCTTGAGCTACAACGCGAGCAAGGCCGACCTGAGCTACATAGTGCGACCCTGCCTCAAAAAACCAGGGCTGGGAGTTTGGCTCAGTGGCTTAAGCGCCTGCCCTGGCAGGCGCAAGGCTGTGAGTTCAATGCCCGGTGCCGCAAAAAAAAAAAAAAAAAAAAAAAAAAAGATACATGCAGGCTGAACTTGACCCTAGGCCACAAATTTAGAAATCTGACCACTGATCACAGATCTATGGTTTCTAAAGTACTTCGATATGTTTCTAGCATAGCAACAACAAGGACCATTCACTGACCTAGCTCCTCACTCATTCCCTTTCATGGTTACCTTCTACTCATCACTCTCTGACTTGGTATTAGATTGGCAGATGACATATAAATAGACATAATGTAGTACTACTTTTTTGGAGTTATGAACTATTGTAAGATCATCTAAAAAAGGTAAATAGAAGTAGGGAATCAGAGGCTATAAAGGGCATTCCTCGCAAATGAGAGTAATACTATCAAAAGCACAGACAACCAAAGAAAGTGACATACAGCTTGGGAAGAGTCACTCAGAGCCAGGAACTGTGATTGTGGAGTAGCTGAAATAAATAAAATGCACTGATCCCAAAGAAGCCAATCTAGTGATGAAGAAACAAGAAACCTAAAAATGGTCACAGGGTAAATGTAACCTTTGTGAGAGGCTCTGACGGCCATGCTGAGGATTCTGGACTTTGGCTGTCACGAAGAGAAGTGCAGGATCAGACATGCACCTTAGAAAGACACTTGCAGCAGAGTGGACAGCAAGGGAGAGACTAGAGGCAGCACCGGTACTGTGGCCAGGAATCCAGTTTTCTTTAATATGAACTGCAGACTAGGATCAAATTGCAATAAAACGAGACAAACCAAAGTATTTCAGAAAGTCATACTCTAGATACAGAGAAGCAAGGAAATAAACAGGTCCAGACACTGAGTCTGCCTTCAATGAATGACAAGGCCCTATTCTGTGCAGTCCACTCCTCCTGGCCTGGGGTCTCCCCTCTGCATTCTGCGGGGACAGAGGCAAAGCAGGGCAGGGTAGGTGGCATGGATGGAGGACAGGAGGGAAAAGAAAGCAGAGATGTTTACAGATGGCTGAGTACTATAGACTGTTCTTTCACCACTGACAATGGAACTAGGAAAGACCCTCCTAAGATAACCTCAGAATGTGCGGGTCAGCGAGTCACAGTGGGTCAGTGAGCTTTCAACAAAGCTGTGCAGTGGGGCATCAAGGTCTTTCCTCCTTCCAAGGACAATCTGATGGGCGTGTTTCCACCTGAACTGGAAGAAAACCTCTCTAGCTATTAAGTTAAGAAATGACCCCACTTCAACCTAGTACACAAAGCGACTATGGAACATACTGAAAACCTTTCATTTCAGGCATCTATGAAAGTTTTGCGATTTGCCAAAAGAGAAAATCATGTTACCTAAGGAGAAGTGCAATTTATTTAAAGAAGTCTTTCTTTTTCTTCTGCTTCATTGTTTTGGTAATCTGAGGTCTATAAAAGTAAAGAACTATTTCTATTCTAGAACTGTACAATTATAACGGCATTAGAGAAATTTTAGGTCAAGGCACTCTACTGGCGCGGTATTGTATTTCCAATTAAATTTTTTTCTATCAAAAAAAAAAAAAGCAGAAGAAAGTCAGGGATGGTGGCACACCTGAGGTAATCCCAGTATCCCAGGAGGCTAAAGCAGGAGGATCTCTATGAGTTCAAGGTCAACGTGGACTGTGTGGTGAATTCAAGGCCAGCCTAAACTACATAGCAAGACCCTGTCTCAAAAACAAACTAACAAAAAACTCCAAATCAAGCAGCAAATAATTCTCACCATAACATCAAATAAATCTGGCCATAAGGCCAAATAACTATACTATATTATCAGCAAAAATGCTAAAAGAGGACAAATATCACTTGAAAAATAGAACCAAGCAATTTTGCTTACCTGTCCTACAGACAGATCTTTTGATCACTGACAAAGCCAAGTTGAGGCTCATGTATTCTAAAAACCTGTCCAAAGCTAATTTAACTAAGAGCAAGCAGTCTGCAAATATCTCAACGCTATGTCCTTAAGTCAAACATTGCCAATTTCTCCTCAGATACTTTTGTGAGGTTTTGGCTTGTTACCCTAAAAATAAAACTATGTGCTAAATGTAAATTGAACAACTTAGAAAATATTTTTATTCATGTGATTATTTGTTAGTCCCAAAGATAATCTTTAAAACCCCATTATTTTCTTCTTTTTTGACATGATTAATTGGTTATTATGGTGCTGGGGCTCAAACCCAGGGTCTTGCTCACACTAGGCAAGCACTCTACCACAGGGTTGCAGCCCAAGCCCATTTCCCTCTTTAAATGAGCACTTAAATATTAAATGATGGTTAACTGCATTAGCAAAGCATTAACAAGGTCATGGGCAAGAATCAAGTCTGGGTCCCCAAACTGCTACAGATTGATAAATTGGGGACAAGCCAGCTTGGAAGAACCAGAGATCGCATGCTCCACCTACACATTAAAAAATTGACTAGAAAACAAAAACATAATGTCTGTCAGCTTATCACAGGCCAAGAGTTTGTGACTCCTGAATGAAAGCTTAAAATCTGAATCTGAAACTCGCTTCCACATAGGGCTACTTTCTGTCACAGAGAGTTTATACAACAGATGATAGATTTAGATGACAGCAAAGTTGTTCACATATAGGTAATATCACTCATCTAGAAATTTCCTGTCACATATCTACCTGTCATGAGTGGGAGTTAATTACAACATATACTTTGAAATAAAATGGATTTGAAAAAATTACAACATATAAATTACAGGACAATTTTTTTTTAAATATTTTTTTTTTGATTGTAAAATGATAGATAATTGTTTTAGCTACACAAAAATGAAATGCCACTACTGGCATTTTACCTGCTTCAGAAATCGGTCAGACGCATTGCTGTGCTTGGCTAACACGTTCGGCAGGGCCGGGTTGGCATACTCAAACTGGGGGTTGTAGGTATAGTCAGATTTGAAGAATCTCAGTTTTTCTTTCTCTAAGTTGGTAGGTTTTATAGCAGTCAATATGCAAAATCTTTTTCCAGAAAAGTCATCTGCTTTTTCAAAGCTTCTAGACAGCTGAGGCTGCTGCTTGGGCTTTGGCAGAGCAGAGAAATGGCGTCGCTTGACCTTGCTTTTGGGTTTGGGTGGCAGGACTATGCTGTTCCCTGTAACAGAGATATCATGGGTAAACTTTACAGGACTTGACACTGAGCTAGTGACAAAAACAGCTGGCTGCCTCTCCAGGCAATACCAGGTACCACTGCTTGCCACAGGTACTGGGACTTTCGTCCTGCGAGGGTCTCTGCTACGAGAAGAGCTAGGGCATTTGCTGGGCTTTCTACATCTTTTGGAGAAGGTGGAGGAAGGCTGTTTTTGTGCGTGATGCTTTCTTTCCTCCTTGCTCTGCAGTAGGACATTGTAACTACTGGTTCCGGTTGTGAAAATGTCTTTTAGTACTCCAGGGGACAACTGTGAAAGGCTTCGCTTGCTGTCAAGGATCAGTGAGTCTTCTGCATTTAGAACAGACTTCTTAGCAAGTTCTTGTTCAGGCCAGTGAAGCTTTTCTGTGTTAAATAAATAAAATCAAAACAAAAGAAATAACAAAGACACCAGGTGAAGCAAACTTTCTCTATGAAGAATATTCTGAAGCATTGTAAACTTTATAGATTTGCAATAATCTTTAGAAAAGATATTTAAATATTAATAGGTGTATTACTTGGCTAATGCTAGATACTGTCACTTCTCTTCCCCACTCTATATGTTAAATTATCTGTAAATAATCCTCAGCTTCAAACCATGTACGTGCTCAAAGTCTAACACAACTGTGAGGTAAGACACTAAAACTGAAAACACTACTAAAGAATGTTAATTTCAGAAAAAATGTATTAGTAGTGTTACTAATGACCAAGTAAGAGCCAAGGCACTTTGAAAGTTAGTATGATCTTGAAATTTGAAACTGTGTAGAAAGGCAGCCTGCTTACCTCAAAAGTCACTTTTTCAGAATTAAATAGATGACATGCATGTGTTCAAGTATGTTGTAAGGTCCCTCAGTATCAACAATTGGTTGATTTTATTAACTCTAAGTTATATTTTAAGTTTAAAAGTTTTTCTTGACAAGACTGAAAAGCAAATTATAATGACTATTACCATGGCATGTATATATTACCATGGCATGTATATATTAAGTGGCAAGTTAAGGGGAAGGCAGTTTGTTTTGAGAGCTCAAAAGCACTTTAAACAAGTAAGACTCACCCATATACCGATGTTCACACACTGCTTTAAAATTGTGATTTGTATTCTTTTATTCATAAATATGTAGAATATTACTAATTTGGACATGGCTCTGAAAAACATCCGTGTAATTACACCATTCCTACCTACAACCAGCTTCTGATCTGACTCCAAAAACAAGGCATTCATATGATGTTTTAATTAGTAATACCACTTAACATATGATTAAAGGTGAAAAAACAAGACACCAACAGTAATCCAGGGAGGGAGCAACTGAAGAGGGCCAGCTGTGGGGATTTCAGGTGGGGCTCAAAGGGCTTTCAGACTCACTTCTAACTGAAATCCAGCTTACATCCAGCTGTGTGAACAAGACTCCAGCTCAAGTCCTGTCAATAAATGTTCACTGAATAATTAATCAGTGACCCTGAACATGCCACTCTCCAACCATTCTGGGTAAAGAGGGATCTATAGTTCTGGAGTCATTCTGTATTCCTATGAGGAGAGCTCTGCAGGAAGTGGAAACACAACAAAGACCCCGAGCCCCGGTCCTGAGCTGAGGGTGATTCTGCCCTAGGGGACATCTGGTGACATCAAGATGTTCAGCCTGTCACACCAGGAAAGGGCTGCTGGCATCTGTGGGCAGAGGGCAGGGATGACACAAAAGATCCTTCACGGGAGCCATGTATATAAAGAAATATTCACCCCAAAATGTCAGTAGTGCCAAGGTAAAGAAATCCTTTCCAAAATGTTAAGTTTTAAAGACCAGAAGTCACAGGATTGAGGGTGAAGAAAGAGTACCAGGTCATAAGTGATAACAATCCAGTTATGTAAGGTACTTTAAAGAGTCCGTTCACTTACATTTTCTAGGACAGTATGCAAAATTTGAATTCGGGTGTCTAAAAGTATTTATGGGGACCAAATGTGTGTAAGTTTATATGTAGAATTTAGAGGTAGGAGTTAGCTTGCAATCTCATGCTGAAGGTGGGTTGTACACAGAAGTTATTCAAAACACGTTAAAGATTCAATCAGCCAACAAATAACAGGACAAATACAATTTTCATCACAGGCTGGTAGGTCGCAGTTTCACAGGAGTTTCCAACTGTAGTCAAGACTGGCAAGGCACGCAAGCTAAGGGTCACCCTGACACGGGCTACAGCCCAAATGCCCAATGACAATGCCAGTCTCCCTGAAAAGACACCACACGTTTAGGAAACAAGAGAGGATAATGAAAGCAATCCTGAAATGGACACTAATTGGGAAAGAGCAAGAGAATGCGATAAGAACACAGTAGTATCATAATCCTGGAGAAGTAGGGTAAGGACCAGAGCGGCCAGAAAGGTAAAGGGAGGTAACCAGGTTCTTTCTCATTTTGAGCTTTTTTTAAGAAAAGGGAAAAGTTGCACCAAATTAAAACCAATGAATAAAATCACTCTGAAAAATTCTGACTTAGATGGTTTGTTACACATCTGTTGTGATTTTTTAAAAAACACATTCAATGTAAAAATGGTTCCTTTGATTCTGAACACTTTATGACCACAGAGCTTATCTCACTGTGTTCTTTTGTTTTGTCATAAAGCATCAGTGACTTCCAAATTCATAATTTTGACCCAGGTCAAACAATCTGTGTACTTTAGGATATTAAAAAAAGGCCCGAGTCTCCTACTGTAGCCCCCCAGGACAGAGGCTGGCAGAGGGGCACGTGACAGAAGCATTCTCCCCGGGGCTGTATCCCTCAGCTCACCTGCCGACCATCTACCGAGAGGCTTGGCAGCCTCCTTGGGGCCCATCTGCTGCTGCAGAGTTTCCAACACCAAACCTGCCAAATATGGGCTCTTCCGGAGCCTGGACAGGTGGGGCATATGGTCCTTCATGCAGCTCAGACAAGATGGACATAAACTAACTTCTCAGTCATAATCATCCTTCAGTTGTATGCAATGTTGCTTTCATAATTTTAAATACTATTGTTTATTTTTTTAAAAATTACTTTTCATGCATTAGAACATAATAAAAGACTGATGATATTTCCAGTTGTCTACACCCCATTCCCTGACTCCTCCTGCTTGAAAATGTTTTTCTTTGGAGAAAGTATTTCTCCTGAAAGAAGCAATAAGGTAATTACAAATCATCATCTCTCATACCATGCAATTTAACAGTTTAGCCATCAGCAAACCATGCATTAAAATCCTTGAATGAATTTGCTCACCCCAACTGGTTACTGATGCTGAGGAAAAAAGGGTAACTCGTTTTACTAAACAAAAATGAGTACTCAGTCTCCCCACAAGCAGGTGAGGACAATGGAAGCTTCACATGCATCTAGAACAGGAGGAAAAGAGACAGGAGCCTGGCGTCCCCGGCAACGCTTTCAGTGACCTCTCTGTAACATCAGCCTAATCATTCAACCCATCGGTGCCTCCGCCATTCATTCCTCAGTGCAAACAATGGGGAGAAGGGGACACTGCGCACTCAACCTGGGCTTTCACACCTGGGAACCGGTGAGGTTTCTCGTGACTGCCAGGTCCCTGGCTGCGTGACACATCACCAGAAACAAAGCCTTGTGGAAAAATACTGCTCGACAAACCACGTCCTATAAAATGACCAGGGTTTGGTAGTTTTTTTTGTTTTGGTCCTGGGGAACAGGCTCTGTAGAGCCAGGAGTAGTACCACACTCCTACAATCCCAGAACTCGGGAAGCTGAGGCAGGAGGATTGCTGTGAGTTCTAGTTTAAGGCCAGCAAGAGCTACACAGTGAGCTCAAAGCCCACCTAACTACATAGCAATACCCTGTCTCAAAAAACAAAACAAAACAAACAAAAAACCCCAAAAAACAAAAAACAAAACAACAACAAAAAAACACAGGCTCTACCACTGAGCTACCTGCCCAGCCTACCATTAACATATGGTTCACTAATACTTATGAAACCTGAGAATCTGGGATAAATTTACACAACCAAACAATCAGTTGCTTGGTTACACACAGAAGAAAAAACAATCTAAAACAAAAATAATCCCTGGAGGAGACAACACTTTATTAAATAGCTTAGCACTTAAAGTATCATAAAAAATAGGGTGAATAAACTGTGTTACAGCAACACAACAGAATATTACACCGTGAAGAAAAATACTGAGGTTGCTCACAACATTCAGGAAAGGACACCAAGCAAAGGACTGTATATTCCATTCATATAATCCTATTCAGATGGAGTTCAGAAATAACAAAACTCATGTATGGTAGGAGAAGTCAAAAAAAGCAGTCACTGTTGAGAGGAGTCATAAACTGGTGGTGGTACCTAGGAGCATACTGACTGCTAGAAACTGTGTTTTGTTCTGGGCAATGGTTATTCATAAGGCTGAAACTTGCACACTTCACTATATATAGACTCCTTAATTTCTTTTTCTCAGTGTCGTGGATCAAACCTAGGGCCTTGCATATGCTAGGCCAGAGTTCTACCTCAGAGCTACAGCTTCAGCCCTACAATTCAAATATTGTGTTTTTAAAAACCTAGGATGTTTAAGAACAGTTCTTCTACAGTTTGCCTACATTATGTTGGGTACTCTATTAGCTCTAACACCTCTATTTCAATAGTGCTTAGTGCAGTGTCTCAAGAGTGAAGGAAAAGAAAGCGGCACTGCTAATGCCATTTGGGAATCATGCCTCGACTGTGCTTAATCTTAAAAGTTTCACAGGCCAGCTGGGGACACTTCAGTGCTACCCTATGAGCAACAATCTTAGAAGGTGCCATGCTGCTCTGGGGTCAGAAGTGGCTGAGTGTGGTTTTTATAGTTAGTAATACACAGGGTGTTCTGGAAATACTTGATGATGGCTGTGATCAGACCAAGCACTATGCCCCATCTCAAGTCACAGTGAATGGGGGAGAAACTAACTTTCCTGCGGCTTTCCTTTGGGTGAAAGTAGAACCCCCAACTGCAGCCTGGGAAGTCATTTGCTTCCACATCTTCCTTGTCTCGCACAACGCTGCCCTGAACCTCTCCCCTCCAGCCCCCCCACCCTCAATCCCACACACTCCGCCCTCTCCCCAAATGCAACCCCTCTTCCCAGGTTGCTCAAACAGCCCTTGGTCAGGAAGTGTCTGCCATCTCCCTGTCACACCCTCCTGACGCAGTCCTCTCTCCGGTGACTGTCACAGCTGGGCTGCACTGTCACACTTGTCCTGGGGAGGCCTCCCCAGGACAGAATCGCTGGGCTGTGTTTGCTTTGCCCTGCTTGTGAGAGGACGGCCAGAGAGGCATCCACGGGGACAGAGGACTTGAGAGAGGGGATCCAGAATTTGGTTTCCTGAAGGTTGAGAAAAAAAAAACCATCCCAGGAAAGTACAAGAAAATGAAACAGGCCGAAGAGAAGGGCTTTTTGCTTTGTTTTGTTGTAACACACTGTGGGGACTGAACCCAGGGCCTGAGCTATATCCCCAGCCCTCGTTTAAAAATTATTTTAAATGTAGAAAAACTTTTCTTATTAGTATGTGGCTGTGATGCACACTAATTATATTAATCTTGAGGAATTGATACAAATACACATATATATCTTACCATGATCATTCTTTTTCTTTTGCGGCACCAGGGATTGAACTCACAACCTCACGCCTGCCAGACAGGCACTTAAGTCACTGAGCCAAACTCCTAGCCCTTGTTTTTTGAGGCAGGGTCACACTATGTAGCTCAGGCCGGCCTTGCGCTTGCGTTGTAGCCCAAGCTGGCCTCGAACTCACAATGCTCCTCCTACCTCAGCCTCCCGAGTGCTGGGATTAAAGGCATGCGCCACCACACCCAGCTTACCATGATCATTCTTTTTTCCCCTTTCCCCCAATTCCTCCCTCTCCCTCCTTTCCCAGACCCCCTTCCCATCTCCACAAGGCCTACCTCCCTGTTCCCACCATCTCTTTTTATTTAGCTCTTTAAATTATTTATATTTTGGGCTTCTCAGATAAGAGAAACCACCTAATATTTAGCCTTCTGTATCTGCTTTATTTCACTTAGCATTATGGTCTCAAGGGGCATTCATTTTCTTACAAATGACTCAAATGTATTCCTCTTTATGGCAAAGTAGTATTTCATTGTGTACAAATACATTTGCTTTATCCATTCATCTGTTGATGGACATTATGGGCCACTTCTATAATTTAGCTATTATAGTTGTGCTGCTATAAATATGGGTATGCATGGTGCTATGATTTATACATTGTGTCAACTTGAGAAGTCTAGCAGCTTAATTAAGTAACTCAGCAGCTCTACATCCTGGGGTGTAGAGCACAGTTACCTGATCATTGTTACAATTTGAGAAGGTCAGAGGTTTAGCTGAGAGACTCAGCAGGGAGCCAGGGGTCTTACTTGGTAAACATCCTCATCCTGTGCAAAGGAAGGCAAGGATGTTTGTGAATGCTACACCCACAGTGGTGTGGGGGGGTGTCCTGTGTACTATATAAGGGAGGAGAAGAAGCTTGCTCCTGTCCCTTTTACTCTGGCTGCTTTTGCCCAGCTGCCGCCTTGAAGGGTTATTCCTGTGCCATGCCACCCTGCCTTGAAGCCAGCTGATTGTGGACTGAAACCTCCAAAAACTGTAAGCTGAATAAACCTTTCTTTCCCTAATTTTGTGTGTCAGGTGTTTTGTCTCAGCAACGAGTAAAAAGTAACCAAGACACATGGATTGCTAAAAAATGACGTCTTTGAGTCTTTTGGGAAGATACCTAGAAGGGGCACAGCTCAGTTGACTGGAATTTCCAGTTTTAGTTTTCTGAAGGATATCCATGCAGATTTTTTTTTTTTTGAGACAGGATCTTACTAAATCATTAAACTCTGCATGTTAGGGTTGAATTTAGATCCTCCTGCCTCCTGATGTTATGTGAAGATTTTAAAAGTAATGCTGAGAAGAGTACTGGCTTCAAATAAGCAGTCTTTGTTAACTATCATTATTATTATCATTATATTGAGTATTATATTTAATTCCTATAGACACATCCGTGGAACAATATAAATGGGTAAACAGAATCATTAAACCTGTATTTCCAAGGTATTTTTAACGTTAACAATAAAGTCACTCATTCCACATTTTACAATCAACAATTTAGTGGTTTTGGTATAATAAACTTTCTTAAAAGACTAAGAGGGCAAAGAAACATTTTCCAATTTGATTCCATTCTTAGTAGCATATATAACATATACATCTTTATTTCATTACTCCTTTAGCCTGTTGTGGTAGTGCTTGCCTGTAAATTCATCTCATGGGAGGGCGAGGCAGGAGGATTGCAACGAGTTTGAGGCCAGCCTGGGCTACATAATGAGATTCTGTCTCAAAAAAACTTAAAAAAAAAAATCCTCTAATGAGCAGTTCCACCAGGATGTTTTAGATCACATTAGATCATGACTAAGTCAAAATAGGTAAGATTATACAGGAAGTGATTCCAGAAACACTTAAGTAATTGCTTCGGTCCTTGAAATAAAAAGCCAGTTTGTTCTCTTTTTATAGCTATTTTGAAGCTGAAAAAGGCACACTTTCAAGCAGTACTCTTAAACACCATCTATCAAGTACGTGTGCTAACCAGAACTAAGTGTCCAAAATACCAAAGAATAGCAAGAGAAGAGGACTGTTCATTTTCAGCTAAAATATCATCGTAAGGTGTTAGGTTGTCCAAACTGGGTTTCTTGATATTGCAGTGAAATGCTGAGCACAATGCTCTAGCACTATTTTAACTAGTTAAGTACTATGTAAAGGAAGCTGCGTGTGGTAGTACCTGCCTGTAATCCCAGAACTCTGGACCCTGAGGCAGGAGGATTGCTCTAAGTTTGAGATCAGTCTGGGCTTCAAAGTGAGCTCAAGGCCAGCCTGAACTGCATAGTGAGACCCTGTCTCAAAAAAAAAAAAAAAAAAAAAAAAAAAAAAAAAAAAAAAAAAAAAAAAAAAAAAAAAAAAAAAAAAAAAAAAAAAAGACCAAAAACAACAAAAAAAGGTACTATATAAAGGAAACAGACAAACTATTTGAACATAACCTACTCAGGTTTCTTTTTGTTTGTTTTTCCAGTGCTGGGGATTGAACCCAGGGTCTTGAATATGCTAGACTGGCTGTCTACCACTGAGCTATATTCTCACACTCTTTTAATTTTTTTTTTTTTAATTTTTGAGACAGGGTCTTGCTAAATTGCCCAGACTGACCTTAAACTTGTGACCTTCCTGCCTTAGTCTCCCAGGTAGCTGGAATTACAGGTGTGCCTGTAAAGGGAGCATAAATTTGAAGCTAGAACAGTCTCAAATGGCAATTTAATACACAGTGAGACCCTGACTCAAAAAACTGGCAATTTAAATTTTAATGTATTATAGAAATTCACTGCCAAACTATCTAAGGGCATACAACACTGAGTTTGATTGATAATTATACTGCTGTTAAATTATGAGAATTGAGTCAACAGAAGGGGGTACACTATTTTATCAAGTACTGTATCTCTCCTCGAACTCCCAATTACATGTACTGAAATACCAGGAAATCTACTGTCTTACAGACTAGTTGATGAGCCTATTTATATTCTAATACTAAGACTATTTTAATCGTATTCTCTTTACAATGATTGCTATACTTTGGGCAACTGATTTTTTTTTTTTTTTGCAAATGACTTTAATCAGTGATTTCTAGACCCAGCAACATGCATTGTGATAGAATGTCATTACATTTTACACCAAGACAGTAGCTCTTACTGGAAACACTGAGGGCAGTTTTGTCCTTTATGGGTCATTTAGCAATACCTGAAGAATTTTTAGTCATTATACTGGTGGAAGCAGGAAGTCAAACTATGAAATGACTCTCTAGGACAAATTATCTTGCCCAATGTTAATAGTGCCCCATCACATAAAGAAGAAATGGCATTTTAAAGTAACTTTTGTTCTGTTTTAAGATGAAAGAGTAGCAGCTACATCAAAGCCTATTTTTAAAAAAATCGAATGGCAACTCAAGATGCCTCAGATCTTAGCTCCTACAACTGTCTCTGCTTCCCGTCAACATCAAAAAGAAATCACAGCAGTCTCACGACTGCACAGAATCTGCTCTGTATTTAATAACACTGAATATCAAATAACAGTATACATTTAAGGTTATAAATATTTTCACTTGGGAGGAATTTCACTTTTCAATTTAAAGCGCGCACAGAATGCATGCTTTATTAGGTACTGTGAGGCCTTAAAGTTAAAAAGTCTGGCCTTCTTTTACACTACTTTGGGGATTAGATATCTCCCTTTTACCTGTTCTTCATCATGAAACCTGTCCGGCGCAAACATTCTAGTTAGGAATCAGACGATGGGAAAACATTTTAGGTGATTATTTTAATGTCTAATTGTTAATGTCCATGCATAGTTACATGAAAATAGTAAAAGACAAGCGAACTTTCAGAGCTGAGGTCTAACCAGCTTTATGCTTCTTAGTGTCAATTTAAAACATCCTCAGGGTTTGAGATTAAGAGCGCACACACAGATGCACGCGGTGCAGACACTCGAGTGGAGGGGTGTGTTCTTTTGCTTAGCTCTGCTTTTGTCTGAACATTCTAGAAAATCATAACGGCCAGACACACGCCTGTGCTTCGGAACAAGCGCCAACACCCTGTGGGACGTCCGCTCCCCAGACCTCGCGGCAGAGCTCGCGGATCCTATAAGTGACAGGAGGGGCCGGTTCTCCGGTCCCCGCGCGGCATCCCGTGCGGTTCAGGCGCGGACCCGATCCTGCCGGCACCTGGCCACCCACATCACCTCTGTTCTCCAGGCCAGCCCCCGTCACCCCTGGTCATCCCGGCCACCTCGGCCTGCCCTTCCCGCACTCACCCGTCACGCGAATGGATTCCAGCATCGTCCCGCCAGGGCCGGGAGGTGGACTCCGTGGGGTCGATGGCCGGCGGGACCGCCTCCCGCCCAAGCCTCGGTGGCGGGGCGGGGAGCCTCACTCGGCGATAGGGGCAGACGGAGCAGTGCGGACACTGGACTGTGAGCGGCACTCCCTCCACCCGCAGGCGCTGGAAGATGCACTCAGTTGCTCCACCGCTGCGGCCGCACTTAGCGCCCGCCGGTGTGACGTCACCGCTGCCCTCGTTGCTAGGATACGTTCCCCCCCAACGTCACGCACGCTGCGCGTCACCCACCCTGCGCACCGCTGGGGGCGCTCGTGCGTCGGAAGCGCGGCTCGCAGAGAGAGACGGGAACTACAACTCCCGGCGTACACAGCGTGGACCGCGCCAGGGCGTGTGGACCAGGCTGGTACCCGCGTTTTGAGGGAGTGTTCCCAAAGATGTTTGCGGGTGGTTCAGGGGGCTTGGTTTCGCGATGGCTGCAGGAGATACGGATACTGTGATAGCCCCGGCTGTGCATTGCAAACCCAGTTTCCTCTGCCGTTCAGTTAACTTACATGGTGCCGGGAAACTACAGTTTGAAACTGAGCTGTAAGACGTTCACTAGTGGAAGAACATTAACTAGTAGATAGCGCGCCAGCATACGGTTCTTTATAATGAAATATAGGTGTTAACTTGGGATTGTGCAGTTGAGAGAGGCAGAATGTTACTTCTCAGTTTATCACAGTACGTTTTCTTACCCACGGGGGCTGCCTGAACTGTGGTGCTGTTTATTCCTACATATACATGGATGTAATAACGCTTAATTTACAAATTAAGCCCAGTAAGAGACTGGCAGCTAAAGCTAATAATGCAAGAGAATAATACAATGATTTACTATAATAATCTTGCCAACATCGCTACCCTTGCCCTTTGGGGCCATTCATGACTAAAGTAAGGGCTCCTTGAACATAATGCTGTGATATCAAGACAGTTGATCAGATAACTAGAGCCGCAATTATATACAGCCCGGATATGCCGTGCACAGGTAGTTTTGTGGCTAGGGCAGGGCACAGTGTGATACCTCAAGATTTCATCCTGGTACTCAGAGGCCATGAAATTCAAAACTTATCAACCGTGTATTTCTCAAACTTTCTGTTTCATATTTTCAGATTGCAGTTACTACAGAAAACTCAAACTATGGAAAATGAAACAATGGATGCCTACTTTAAGGAAAGTGAAAGCTGAATCTTTCCCGATGACCATGGGAAATGTAGAGAATATAATCCACAATGTGTGGAGTGTTCTGAGCCAGGTCTTGAGAACATCTAGGGAAATGAAATAAGCCCGGCAGAACACGGAGTCACAGCGTCACGGAGAAGCTCGGAAGATAGTGCTGGCACAGTCTCTTGAGAAAGCCACGTTTTTCTCTTTGTCGTGGGGCGTGTTTCCAACCTCCGGAACAAAAAGAAAGTTCAATGTCTGGCGTACAATACGTTAAGAGACACTGAACTTAAAAGAAATTGTTTCTTTTTCATCATTTAGAAAATATAATGGGAAATTTTTATTTTGGAGACAAGGTCTCCCTGTGTAGTTCGAGTTGGCTTCGAACTTGTGGTTTTCCTCCTGCTTCAGCCTCCTAAGTGCGGGGATCACAAGCATGTGTCACCACGCCCAGCTGAGGACAGTGAAAATTTAACTATCTCAAAAAGTGGATAATCTCACATTCTGCCAGAAAAAAGCTGTGAGTACTCTCTCAAAATAGATCCAGAACCCAGTTGCGTGGTACCACTTTAGTTCAAGTCACTCTCTTCTTTTGGCTGAATTACAGGGAGGACATCCTAAATGACCTCCCTATTCCCATCCTTATCCTCTAATTCTATTCTCCAAACCCAATGGCAGGGATCCTGCTAAAGAGTAAGATCATATCAATCCTGGCTTTGAAATCCTTAAATGACTCCAAGTCCTTTATGACCTAGCCTCCAGTCCTTTCTTTGATCACAACTCCAGTACACCTCTCCACCCGCCAGCGACACACTGGCCTCCTTGACATTTCTGAAATAAGACAGGCACTGTTTCACCTCAAGGCCTTTGCAATTTGGGGTTCTCCCTGCCTGGGAGGCTCTTTTCTAGATATCCATAGGACTAACTTCTCACTTCCTTCAGGACTTAATGCAAATGTCACTGTATTTAAAATTCCCCTCCATTTAAAGAGAGAGTGGCCATTCTGTTTAAAATTTCATTCTTTTCTTATAGTTCATGTCCCCTTTCTGTGCTTTATGTTTTTGTTAGCACTTCACATTATCTAGTTTATTATATATTATACTGATTTGATTTTTAATTTTTATTTGTGTACTAATGTGCTAGAGATTGAGCCCAGAGCCTTCACATTGAGTTATATCCCTGGCCTTATAAATTTTTAAAAATTTATTTTGAGAGAGGGTCTCACTGTAAGGAACAGCACAACACAGAGACCAGATGAGACCACTAGGCTTGTGTAAAGGCAGCATGGCATGGAGTTTATGTGCCTGGGTGCAGGCAGACAGAGGGTGAAAAGGCTGTCTGTAGGGAGCAACAAGAAGTGGACTTTTTTTTTTATAGGGCTTGAAAGAAAGCAAGGGATATAAGGCCGGAAGATCTTAGTAAACATCAGTGGTCAGAGTTTTCTAGATGTTTTGTGCGTCAGTGGGCAAAGTCTTTGGGGTATCCAATGTGAATGTTTAGGTGTCTTCAAATATGCAGGTGCTTGCAAGAGTCCCTGTTCCATCTTATCTCTTTAAGCCTCTGTTTGCCAAGGGCATCCCAGAGCTGAGCTGAGGACAACGCCTCTGCAGGCAGACAGGTTTGGGAGGACATCTAGGGAGAGTCATGTCCAAATCGAGGCTTACGCTTACTAAATCATTTAGATTGCCCAAGCTGTTAGTAACTTGTGATCTCCCTGCCTCAGCCTCCTAGAGTGCTGGAATTAAGGGCCTGTGAGACATGGCTAGCTCTTGCCAATTTATCTTGATTATTGTCTGTATCTTCCCTAGATGAAATTTACCACCAGGTTTCTGTGTATGTGTGTATATGTGTATTTGTGTGGGGAGGGGAGCTGAAATTAGGGCCTTGTGCATAAGTTCAGTGATTTTGCTGCTTCACTGCTGGATTTGCAACATCAAGAATAGTGCCAGGCATATAGCGGGCACTCGATAAATATTTGTGAGTTAATGATTATGTGGACAGTAGACAGCATGAATTTTCAGTGACTCCAGGAAAATAGAACGATACCAAATAGACCTTAGATTAAAAAAAAAAACCTGCTTTGGGATGGAGAACTTGCTACAGTAATGAGCAATGCATCATTTGCATTTATATGAGCAAGTTATTCATGGAACATACAGCCTAAGGCAAAAGGCTATAAATGAACAACACTGTTACTTCTTTTATATCCAAAATTCTGAAACTCGTTTTCTCAGCTTCCTATAAATGCATCTACTATCCTCAAATCTGTGGTTTAAACTTGGCAGGGGGGCACATGTCTGTAATCCTACCCCTTAAGAGGCTGAGGCAGGAGAATTGCTTTGAATTTGAGGACAGCCTGGGCTTTATATTGAGATGCTGTCTCGAAAAAATGAAGAATATAAAGCCACTAAAGTTTAAATAGTTCTCAAAAGATAAAGTCCCCTAAAAGTTGTTATCAAGTCATATGGTCAGTGCCTGTGTAGAGTTTACTCTGGATTCTTTTACCAATGCATGCTTAATCATATTGTCAATTTTCATTGTACTTTATCTTTTTTTCCTTTTTGGCAGTGCTGGGATTGAACCCATGATCTTGTACACAGTAGATGAATCCTCTTCCCTTGAGTTACACCCCAAGTCCTATTTTTACTATATTCTGAAGGAACAAAGATATGTATTACTTTCTTTATTCCATAGGTATTTATTTATTTTAGGGTTTTTTGTGACAGGGTCTCATTATGATGTTCAGGCTGGTCTTGAACTCACTATATAACACAAGCTGGCCTCAAACTCATGGCAGTCCTCCTGCCTCACCCTCTAGAGAGTTGAGATTACAGATATGTACCACCACACCTGGCTGCATGGATATTTATATACAAGGCACTGGGTTTGTTATTTTTAGAATACATTCAAAGATATGATACCTATCTTCAAGGAACTTATTGACTAATAGGGAAAATATTACATATTTACATACAGTAGACATGACATATATGTCTATACATACATGCATATACCTTTCAGGCATTGAAATACATTAAAATGTACTCTCTCTTCAATATTTCACTAAGCTTAAGAATTCCAAAAATAAGAAAATCTGATGCCTCTGTAGTTAATGTGCTTAGAAGATCATCATATTCTTTACATTTATAATTATTTTTATGTTCATCATACCAATATTTTCTCTTTTTTCTCCAGATTTTATTGGTACATTTTAGATAGACATAATGATCACATTCATCATAGAGAATTTGTACATGGTGTAGCTTGTTTCTTTCTTCCCCCATTTCCCTACCCTCCCTTCAATCCCTCCTCCCCTTGCCATTTACAAAAGCTTTGTTTTCATGTTTTCCTTCTTTTCTCATTTTTATACTTTTACCTTCTTTGCATCCCCATTCCCCCCAACTTGTTCCCCTCCCCATTAGAACATTTTCTTCCTATTTCACAATACCTATTATACATTTAGACCCATATTTTGGTGTCTCCCACCAGAGAAACAATGCAGTATTTACACATGTGTGTCCAATTTATTTCACTTAAGACAATGGTCTCAAGATGCTTCCATTTATCTAGAAATGTCTCAAGTTTATCCTTCTTTAATGGCAGAGTGGTGCTCCACTATATAAAAGAATCACATATTCTTTATCCATTCAGCAGCTAATGGGCATTTGGGCTGTTTATATGATTTAATTATTATAAACTGTGCTACTATACACATGGGTACTTATATATTGTTGTGGTGTGATGCTTTTAATTCTTTTGGAAAGGTATAAAAGAGGGGAATATCTGGGTTAAATGGATCCTCTAGTCTTAGAGGAATCTCCACACTGACTTCCACAGTGGTTGCACCAGTCTACACTCTCACCAATAGTGGAGATGGGTTTCTTTATCCCAATGGCCCTGCCAGCATTTGTTATTGGTTGATTTCTTTATACTAGCCCTTCTTTCTAGAGCGAGATGGAATCTTAGCAGCTTAATTTGCATCTCTCAAATGATCAATGATGTTGAACATTTTTTCATATATTTATTTGCTGTTTGTACTTCTTCATCTGAGAAATGTGTATCATCTCAGGTGGCCATTTTTTAATTGAGTCTTCATATTTGGGGGGGTCTGATTTTTTGAGTTCTTTATGTATTCTAGATAGTAGTCCTTTGTCTGAGGAACAGCTGGCAAAATTTTTTGCCCATACTGTGGGTGTGTTGGTGGTTTCTCTTGCTGTGCAAAAGCCTTTTAATGAGATCCCAGTTGTTGATTCTTTGTGATAGTTCCTGTGCAAACAGGGGTTTATTCACAAAATCTAATGTTTCTGTTTTAACATTTTGACCTTTGATCCATTTCAATTTTGGTTTAGTGCATGGCGAAAGATATGGGTCTAATTTTAATCTTCAGCATATGGAAAGCCAGTTTTTCCAGCACCATTTAGTAAAGAGGCTTTCTTCCAGTGACTGTGTTTGGCACCTTTGTCAGAGGTAAGGTGGCTGAATATGTCTGGAGTTGTTTCTGTATCTTCTAATCTGTTCCATTGATCCTCAGGTCTTTTTTTTTTTTCCTAGTCCCATGCTGTTTTTAATCACAGTAGCTTTGTATATAATTTCAAGTCTGGGATTGTGATACCCTCTGCTTTGCCTTTGTTGCCCAGAATTGTTTTTGCTACTCTAGGTATCTCCTGGTTCTAAATGAATATTAGGATTATTTTCTCTAATTCTGTGAGATATGCTGTTGTAATTTTTATTGGAATTACTTTAAATCTGTATAACAATTTTGCAAGTAAGGCCATTTTCACTATATTGGTTTGTCCTACCCAAAAGCAAGGCATATCTTTCAATTTTCTGATATTCTCTTTAATCTTCTTTTTCAGAGTACTGTAGTTTTAAATGCAGAGGTCTTTTACTTCTTCGTTAGATTGATTCCTAATTATTTAATATTTTTAGATGCTATTATGAAAGGTATTGTATCCCTAATTTATATTTCAGCGAGTTTGGTCTTTTTGTACAGGAATGCTATTGTTTTTTGAGTGTTGACTTTGTATTCAGCTATGTTACTGAATTTCATCATGAAATCTAGAAGTCTTTTGTTGGAGTTTTGGGGTCTTCTATATAGAGTATCATGTCATTTGCAAATAATGATAATTTAACTTCTCCTTATCCTTACTCCTTTTATTTATTTGCTCTGCCTAATGTTTCCAGAACTATATTGAACAAGAGTGGTGACCGTGGACATTCTTGTCTTGTTCCTGATTTTAGAGTGAAAGTTTTCAGGTTTTTTACATTTAGTATGATGTTGGCTGTTGGTTTGTCATAGATAGCTTTTATCAGATTGAAATAAAGACCGTCTACCTCAATTTTCTGTATGGTTTTTATTTTAAATGGGTGTTCGACTTTGTCAAATGCTTTTTTCGCATCTATGGAGAAGATCATGTTTTTTGTCCTTGGCTCTGTTAATATGGTATATTACATGTGTTGATTTGCATATGTTGAACCATCCCTGCATCCTTGGGTTGAATCCTACTTGGTCATGCTGTATAATCTTCTTGATAATTTTTTGCATTCTGTTTGCCAGTATCTTATTGATGATTTTTGCACCTGTGTTCACTAGAGAGATTGACCTGTAGTTTTCTTTTGTGGTTGGGTTCTTTTCTGGTTTTGGTATCAGGGTAATACTTGCTTCCAGGAATAAATTTGGGAGAATTGCCTCCCTTTTAATTCCCTTAAGGAGTTTGAGAAATGATGGTATTAGGTCTTCTCTAAATTTCTTATAGAATTCAGCAGTAAATTCATCAGGTCCTGGGCTTTTAGTTACATCTTCAATTTCATTGATTGATATTGGTTTACTTAGAATTTTTATATTTTCTTGATTCAACTTTGGTAGTTCATATGTACCTAGGAATCTTCTGCATTTTCCATCTTATTAGGTGCAAGTTCTCAAAGTAGGTACTGATAATGTTCTGGAAATTTTCAGGGACTGTTGGATTTTACCCTTTTATTCTTAATTGCAAGAATTTGAGTCTTTTCTTTCCTTTTTTTGATAAGGTTGGCTAAAGGTTTGTTGATCTTATTTAATCTTTCAAAATCTTCAATTCATTGATTCTTTGTTCTGTTTTATTTATTTTTATCTTTTTTTTAATTTTAAAGATACTAAAATCCAACAAAACATAACAGAAGAAGTTAATCAAAACAAAGCAGTAGAACTGGTACAGAACTGCTAAGAAAGATACTATGAAAACAATAGCTACTATAGCATATCTTGTTGTTTTCAGAATAGTTGACTTTTCCAAAAGGTATAGTAAAATCAAACCAAACCAAACCAAAACAACAACAACAACAACAACAGAAAACCACAATAAAACCAATAAAAACAGAGTATAAAATAAGGCCAAAAAAATTAATCAGAATGAAACAAAACAACAAGAACAATATTGGGCCTCGAAGACAAGACAGAAGAGGGTCCCCCATTTTTGCTACATTGCGTACTGTCATCTTCCAAAGAGATGCTCAGGCTGCCAACCCCAGGCCTACAAAATGAACAAAACAATACTAGTTGTTTTATGTACCTTAGTTGCTATCAATGTAACCAGGCCTCCGAACGAGCAGGTTGCTTTACAGGGGGAAGCTTTGTCCTTGATTCTTAGCCCGCGCGCCAGTAGGCATATGGGGGCGGGGGGTGTTTCTCTTCCTGGGATCCACTCCTGTCGTGCAGGCCCCCGGAAAGCTGTCTTACTTGTGTCCTGGTTGGAAGTGCTCAGGCCTGGCTGAGGGGGCTCCCAAGAAGCCCATTTCTTTCTCCTCCTGGGGTCCATGCTGGTCGCCTCTTTGTTTTGTTTTCTTAGTCTCCATTGTATTAATTTCTGGTCTAATCTTTATAATTTCCTCCCAATTATGAACTTTTGGCTTGGCCTGCTCTTCTTTTTCTAGAAGCTTAAGGTTCAACATTAAGTTGTTTGTTGGAGCTTGCTCTGTTTTTTTGATATGGGTATTCATTGCTAGAAATTTCCCTCATTGGACTGCTTTCCTTGTGTCTTATAAGTTAAGTATGTGATATTGGCATTATCGTTAATTGTAGAAACTAATTTGTTCTTTAGTTTCATCTGTGCCCCACTGGTTGTACTGGTTGTTATTTAATTTCCATGTCTTTATGAAATTTTTGAGGTTTCTTTTGTCATTGATTTCCAATTTAATTGCATTATGGTTTGATAATATGCATGGGATAATTTCACTTCCTTTGCACTTGCTAGTATGTGATCTATTTTGGAGAATATCTGCAGCTGAGAAGAATGTGTATTTTTTTTGATGTTGTGGGGTGGAACACTCTGCAGACATCTACTAAGTCCGTTTGTTCAAAAGTTTGATTCAGTTCTAATATTTCCTTGTTGAATATTTGTCTAGTTGATCTCTTTGTGACAATGGGGTATATAATTATATTAGAGCTTATTTGATTTTTTCATGTCCATTAATATTTGTTTATATAGTTGGGTGCATTGGTATTTATCGCATAAATATTTATAATTGTCATGTCTTCCCCTTGGGATTGTTCCGTTTACAAGGATGTAGTGACTTTCTTTGCAATATTTTCTTGAGGACAATTTTGATTCCTAAATATCTTTAGTGACATGCATCATATAAAGGTGCTTGTCAATGCAATCAAAATGTTTTGAAATGTACTCTACATGTACTGTTGAAGCATGCGAGCTAAAAATTCCTGAGCACAAAGAGTTTCTCTAATGTCTTAGAAAACTAGTGCTGTTACCAGCTCCTTTGCTATTCCCAGCCCTGCAATTACTCATGCTCATCAAGTGGGAGCATCTGCTGTAATTACTGACTTGCTCTGTGCCCGCTTAGCATTTCCATGGGACTCAGCATCTGCAGCTGCCCTGTTGGCTGGGATTGAGGCGGCATTGTTTTTTACACACCACGAGAACAATGAACAATTCCATCTTTCTCAAAAAGTTTCTTTATACCTGTTTCTCCATGAACCATGAATATTGAGACAAAAGGATTGATTTGGTTATCAGTCACTCATTCATTTTCAAAGTACTGATTGAAAAATCAAGAATTGTTAAAACTGACAGGCAGGCTCTGTGTTGCAGTGGATAGTGTGATGGTTGTGTCTAGATGTCCCCCCTGCTGAGACTCATGCAGTCATAGGTGCGGCTTTTTCAGAGGTAGCTGGATCTAGAGTGTGTGACACTGGAAGTGATTTATGGTGAAATGCTAGGCTCAAGGAAACTAGGATTAAGAGTGTGAACACTACCTGCCCTGAGTAGTCTGATTAAAATAAAAGGGGCAGAAGGACACTGTTAAGGTACTTTGGTGGCTTTGCTACCTTCTGCCCCGGCTGAACTGTTTTTCCCCTGCAGTGCATGTCTGCCATGCCACCTTGCCTTGGAGTTAGCTGATTATAGACTGAAACCTCTACAAACTCTGAGATAATAAACCTTTGCTCCTTTAACTTTGGGTGTTGGGTATTTTGTCTCAGCAATGAGAAAAGTAACTAAGACAGGAGGTCCATTAGACTTTTAGCATGCATCGAAAGAGAATTAAAGAATTTATTAAAACTGCCTATAACAATTCATATTTACCCTGAGGGATGCCTCTTACCCTTAAGAGTGACTAATTCAAATTTTCAAGCAATAACAAATAATGCTTAATTTTACCACTGAAATATACTGACTTTCTTTTTTATGGTCATTATATTTTTGTATACTATTAGCATTATACTGTGGATCATTTTGATTTCTGAATATCTATAATGGTAATTTGTAGCTGATTTTGGATTTAAAATCACAGGAAAATAGATACCGAAGAGAAATAGAGTGTTGTTATTTTGTGTGTGGTGGGATTTGTGTTATGAGTAAAGAGGTTATTTTTCTTATTTTGTCAGTAACTTTTTATTTAATTACCTACTCATATGAATCTATATGTTCTTTTTACATTCCACATAGCAGAATAGATACTATGTATTGGCAAAAATTTAGTTTATTTACTATTTGTAAATTAGTTGATGGATTTTGGTATAATAAAGATGCTTAGGGCTGGGGGTGTAGCTCAGTGGTAGAGCACTTGCCTAGTATGTGAGGCATTAGGTTCAATTATTAGCACTGCAAAATCAATCAATTAATTAATCAAATTTTTTAAAGTTAGTTAAACTATCTTTGCAATAAGAGAGCATCATTTTCTTTTATAGATCTATTTATATTATCTATTTTATTTTTTATTTATTTATTTTTTTGGTATCAGGGATCGAACTCACAACCTTGCACCTGCCTGGCAGGTGCTTAGGCCACTGAGCTAAATCCCTGGCCCTATTTTTTGAGACAGAGTCTCACTATGCAGTTCAGGCTGGTCTTGAACTCACTTTGTAGCCCAGGCTGGTCTCGAACATGCAGTGATCCTCCTGCCTCAGCCTCCTGAGTACTGGGATTAAAAGCGTGTGCAACCACGCCCAGCTTCACCTGTCTGTTTTAAAGATTCAGAAGAGATTTGATTATTTACTGTGCTTGGGGGTGGAGAGTAATAAAGGCCAAGAAAGAAGGAAGAGATGAAGACAAGAGTGCATGATTGTATTGCTACTGCAGGGACAAGTAGGCATCTGAGTGGACAATTCTACAGCAGAAATTCATTCTGTTGAGAGTAGAACAAGTACATATTAAGCTTGAAGCTGAATAAAAGTCTTTAATTTGTTAAGGAAAGGTTTTTTAGTACCTAAAAATGAACTAGAACCTTGAAATGATATTTATTTACTTTTAAATTTCAGATGAGCGTTTAAAAGAAAAGAGGGGAGAAGCTTCTGTTAAACACTTTTGACTTTCCTTCCTGTCTTATTGCAAGCAAGTTATAACCTTCCTGTTGTTGAAAATGTATGAATTGAGGAGACTGAATGTGCAGCCTGGCATTTTGAAAAGACAGGGCGACTCTCATTGCAGTCCTTCAGATTCTAACAGCACTGACAGACACCTCAGGGGGAGCTGTAAACAATTTTTCTTGCCTCATAAAAGAAAAGAAAAGAAAAGAAAAGAAAAGGGAATAGTTGGTATGGTTGGTTTTTTCCTTGACTTTTTCATGTACATATATTTTTGTTTTGTTTTGTTTTGTTTTTTGTTTTTGTTTTTCCCAGTGAAGTCAGAATGCTTTCAGGATGTCTATATCAAGAGAATAGAATGTTTTCAGTGTGTGTATGTTGAGGACAATGAAAAGTGCCAAGCAGAAGTGAAATGAAAGGATGCTTTGTGAAACCACCTCTGCCTCTTCACTGCAACAAAAAAAAGAACAGCGTAAAGATCCTCAGAAACACTCTGTGATTATTTATTTATTTATTTATTTTGAGACAGGGTCTCACGATGTATTCAGGCTGGTGGTCTTGAACTCGCTATGTGGCCTGGGCTGGCTTCAAACTCACAAGAGATCTTCTTGCCTCAACCTCTTGAGTACTAAGATTATAAGTGTATACCACTATGCCTGGCTCTGTGATTTTTTTTTGATAGTATGTTTCACTGTAAATGATTACAGAGAGGAAGGATTTTTTTTAATCAGCTAAAAAATTGCCCTTGATTATAGTTTTTGAAGAAATCAAGATATATATTCATTTACTGTAGTCAAAGCTATTTGAAAGATACTAGGATATTAAGTTCCTATTATCTACAAGGCAAAAAGATGATGAAAAAGACACACTACATTCTTACAAAGAGCTTGCTGGAAGCATGCAGATACATATGTAAAAATGAGGTACTGTATGTATACTGTCCTTAAGTACATACGACAGGAATACCATGATGCATGAATCAGAGTCCTACTTTGTGTGATGCGTATGTTGTAGCAGGATAAGCAAACAACAAATTAACAAATGATGTAATTTCAGATACTAGCAAGTGCTGTGAAATATACTAAATAGTGAGTTGGAGTGATGGGTCAGGAAGAGATTTTGGACTGAGATTTAAAAGACTGGAAATTCTGGGGAATGAATTCTAGGCACAGGAAATTATAGAGACACAGGAATAAACGCTGGCATGAGACACATGAAGGTCAGAACCATCTTTGGATATGACTTGTGACCCCCAAACAGTTCGTGCATTGCAGGCTTGGTCCTTGATGTGGCAGTGCTGGGGGTGATGTGGGGCTTCTAAGAGGCAAGCCCAGTGGAGGTCCTTGGTGCCCTTATGGAAGCTCAAGCCAGTTCCCAGGGGCTTCTGAGTCAGTTCTGGGGAAAGGATTGTTAAAAAGGAAGAAGCCTAGTGGCTACCCAGCCCTCTTTGGCTCCCTGTTTTGTGGGGGTGTGATCCCCTCTCCCAGACATGTTCTTGCCACCATGGTACCACGCACCATGAGGTCCTCAGGAGAGTGAGGCTGATGTTAGCACTGTGCCCTTAGCTAAAGGAACTGCTTTTCAACTGGGTGGGGTGGCACATGCCTATAATCCCTGCACTCAGGCGACTGAGGCAGGAGGACTGCTATGAGTTTGAGGCCAGCCTGGGCTACATAGTGAGTTCAACACCAGCCTGAACTACATAGCGAGAACCTACCTTAAGAAACAAACAAAGCAAAACAAAGCAAAACAGCAAAAAGAAGAAAAAGAAAACCTCTTTTCTCATTATAGTAGCCTGCTTTAGAAGTCTTATTATAGTAACCGAAAACAGACTGATACAGTCAGTATGGTTGAAGTCCAGTAAGCTGGAAAAGTGGCAGGAAAAAAGTTCTGAGAAGTAAGGAGAGGTTAGGAAAGGAGTTTGGATCTTATTCCAAGGGCAATCCCTGTGAAGATTTGGAATGGGAGTGGATGTGATTTATGGGGTCTGTTTACAGTGCTGGTGATTGATCTCAGGACCTCATATGTGCCAGTGAGCTACGTCTCTGACTCTGATTTACGGTTCTCAAGGCTTGCATTGTGTTCTCTGAGAACAATGAATGGATAGGAAGGTGGGAGTAGAAGCAGGTAGACACACACGAGTCTCTTCCTGTGGGCTGAGTATGAGAGTGATGACAACTTTGGGTGCAATGAAAGATGCAGAGATGGAGAGAAGTGGAAGACCCAGGTCTTGGGAAGCAGAACTGACCATCATGCAGATATTTACATAGTAGAAGATGTAAACATGACTTTTAGAATTTCAGTTGCACAATGGGGTAGATAGTTGAGAAGACTCAAAATAGGTAGATAGAGAAGACTCCAGAAGAACAGGTTTCATGGGGAAATTTATTTTGAGTATGTTATTTCAAATATGATTACTGATATTCAAGTCAGGGTTTCAAACAGACAATTGAATATAAGAGCTCAGAGCTCAGGGAAGAGGTGAGGCAAGAGAAATACATTCAAGAGCCATTAATATGTAGCTGGCATTTTGAAGCCAATGAAATCACCTAGGAGCTGTGGGGAGGCAGACAAACGTACTGAAGGTAGAATGTAGAGTTAAAAAAAAGCCAGGTGTGGTGGTGCATGACTGTAATTCCAGCACTTGAGAGGCTGAGGCAGGAGGACTGCCGTGAGTTCAAGGCCAACCTGAAGTACACTGCAAGACCCTGTCTCAACAGGAAAAAAAAAAAAAAAGAATGTAGAGTTTTTAGACACTTAGTTGTGGGATGGAGAAAAAAGGGTTGGGAAAGTTCATTATATCTCTCTATCTATGGTATCTGTCTGCCTGTCTATCTCTCTACTTTCCTACCTACCTACCTCTATCCACTTGTCCACACATATACAGAGAATAATATACATGATGATATAACTATATATGAATGTAGTCATAGTCTCTAATACATTTTGACCAACAATTGACTGGATATATGATGGTCCCATAAGATTAGGTTGCCTAGTGATTGCGTAGCTACATTAGTTCACCAAGCACACACTATGATGTTTACACAGCAATTAAACTGAGTTATGGTGCATTTTTCATTACATGTCCCCATCATTAAATGATGCATGATTATATATGTTTTAAAAAAAAATTTTTTTTTGGTACCAGGTATCAAACTCATGACCTTGTGCTTGCCAGGCAGGTGCTTATGCTGCTGAACTAAATCCCTAGTTCCCTTTCCCAAATTGTTTTAAGAGTAACTTGCAAACATGATGTCCTTTTACCCCTAAATACTTAAGAGTATGTATGAGTATATGTAAATATATATGTATAGATATGCACAGAAATATAAATATGTATACATATATGAAAGGGAGGAAGGAGAAGTCAGTATAGTAAAATGTTAATATTATCAGGAATCTGGGTGATTCCTAGAATCCAGGAATCGTTGTTTCGCTTTTGCTTTATCTCTGTGAGGGTGTGTATAAACCTCTCGCAACTCTTCTGTAAGTCTGAAGTCATGTCAAAATAAAATGGTGAAAACTGAGTTGTGAGGTGGACGGTCACCTCACTATGGATCAGAGAGTAAATGCCATAAGACATGGCACTGAGCGGGGCTCATGTTCAGACACTCAGAGGTGCTGGGCAGGGCCTTCTCATAGTGGGATCAGGGTAAGCATGGGACATGGGTGATAGCAGTGTTTGTCATGGGAACAGCAAGCAGATGAATTCTGTTCTCCAAGTGCTTTCCTCGGCACTGGGCCCTAAGCAGAGTGAGAGTAGGGTCCTTTTCAGAGAGCACAGGTGGGATGGGACGTGTGATGAAGATTCAGATGGATGAGAATGAAATGGTTCTCAGCAACATTAAAGGTCCAAATGGTTGGGATACATTTGAAATGGAATTGGCTCAATTTTGTGTCTTTTCCTGGTAATGCTTAGCAAGCTGGGCAAAACAGAAAAAGAAAGTTTGGTGATTGGCAAGAAGAACAAGAGCCAGGAGAATGGTATTGAAATGCTTTCTTCTGAGGTCTGGTGGAGAAGAAGCAAAGGAAACTTACAGGGGGCCGGGCAGTGTGAGGGGAAAGGACTCAGTGCTGTGGAGAAATGCACCCCAGATCTGTGAGTTAAAGGTTTGATGTCAGCCTGTGGTACTCCTGGAAGTGCTGGAACCTTTAACAAGTGGGCTTTGTGGGAGGGCTTCTGTTCCTTGGAGGAGCCCTTGAAGGGGACACTAGAACCCCTGGTGCACTGCCTCATTCTTTTTGCTTCATGACATGAGGTGGGCAGTGTTGCTTCACCACACGCTCCTACCATGATGTGTCACCATAGTCTCAAAACAACAGGGCCAACCAACCATGGACTGAAACCCTGAAAATCCTGAGCCAAAATAAACCTTTTCTCTTTATCACTTGATTTATCTCAAGTATGTATTACAGGAACGGAAAGCTGACTAGCACTCCTGGGAAAGGGCTCCAGAACTCTTGGTCTAGTCTTAGTCTTGTTTCTTCACCTACTATTTTCAATGGCTGAATTAGGTGATCTGTTTGATCTCTGATTGCTCTTACATGTTTAAACTCCACTTCCTCTTGGCTTCCTTTTCAGAATTCAGTAGATTGAGCTATTTTGCACGTGACCTCATAGAAGAGTGTAGGGTAAGTTGTGAGGTTTGGTACTTAAGCATGACAATCGTGCCTGAGCTATCATATTTTTACTGTGACCAAAAGTTGGAAAAGTAAATGGACTAAAGATTAGGAATGAAAGGACAGTCTTGTAGGTTTGGTTGGAGTTAGCAGCAGTGAGAAGAGATAAGGACTCAAGATTAGAGTCAGGAGGCTGCATTCAGGGTGCACAGTCTTGAAGATGGAGCATTTGATTCGAGTGTGAGTCAGATATACCTGTGGGTGGGTGGGTATGAGGCAGAAGTCTGTACAGTGGGAAGGCTTTGAGGAATGGTGGAGTCTGTGTGGGGAGGTTGTGGTACCTGAGAATTCACCAGCAAACAGTACTCGGGTGCCTAGTAAGTACCAGGTATGGGTAAGGCTGAGGAAGACAGATGCTGTGGTTTAAATGTTTCCCTCCAGAAGCATCTGTTGGAAATATGATCCCCAGTGCAACCGTACTTCAAGGTGGGACCTAAAGGGAGGTGTGGGGTTATGGGGGATCCACTGGGCAAGCGGATTACTGCCATGTGTACAAGGCCTTGAGGCTACAAGAGGGATCACAGTAAGAAGCCTTCACTAGACATAGTGCCTCAGTTTTGGACTTCTTAGTATCTAGAACTGTAAAAAAATTTATATGTATATTTATATATTATAGTTGCCCAATCTCAGATACTCTGTTCAAGCATAAAATGGACTGAGACAACAAAGATGGTGTCTGCCTGTGAGAAGCAGGTAGATGAGAGTGAAAGTGATGTTATGAATGCCAGCATTTGGAACAGTTAATGGGAGAAGGGATGCACCATGGACGCAGGATGGGAGGAAAAAGTTTTTTTTTTTTTTTTTTTTTTGCGGCACCAGGGATTGAACTTACAACCTCGGCGCTTAAGGCACTGAGCCAAACTCCGGGCCCTGGTTTTTTGAGGCAGGGTCGCGCTATGTAGCTCAGGCTGGACTTACGCTCGCGTTGTAGCCCAAGCCGGCCTCGAACTCACAACGCTCCGCCTACCTCAGCCTCCCGAGTGCTGGGATTAAAGGCCTGCACCAGGGAGGAAAAAGTTTTGAAGTGTTAGAAAACAAGGTTCAGCCAGAGGAGGTGCCACACACCTGTAATCTCGGTATGAGGGAGGCAGAGGTAGGAGAAGCACAAATTTGAGTCCAGCCTAGGCAACATGGCAAGACCTTACCTCAAAAATGAAAATTAAAAAGGGCTGGGGAATGTACCTCAGAGTTAAATCCTCAGTATAAAACAACAACAGCAAAGCTCATGACAGATGTTAACGAAATAAAATGAACTTGGTCCATTTTCTCGTACCAAATTTAAGGAGAACATTTTAATCTTTGATGTTCAGTAAAAAGACTTGGATGTTTAAGAAATGCTGGATAACTGCAATTGTGCAATATTAAGAGTTCCTTTAATATGGGATCACTAAAAAGTGAAATTTTGTGAAAACAGCTTTTAGAAATTTAGGTATGGAAATGTAATCAGCATAGAAATTACAGTGTGATAAGTGCATGAAAAAATCATTCTTTATGAAAGGATTTACTGTGCTCTTTTATTTTTTTAGTGTGGCCTTTTCAATATGAGTTCACTTGATAGTCTCATCAACCTCTGATGAATGCAAAAAAGAGGATTAAACGTATCTGCATTTTTGGAATATTCTACTGAATAAAAGAGATATGCCTATAGTTGCACTGGTTTTTTAAAAACAATATATTCAGAACATAAAATATGTTTTATCAGTTCCTCTGAAATTTGAAATACTTTCACTGATTAAATTAGAAAGACATAAATTATGTGACACCAAAAGCCATTAGTAGCATAAATTATAATAAATCAAATAGCCCTTTTCAGTAACATGTCAATAACAACTTCTGATGGTTCTTATTTCCCTTTATAATAAGTACAGAGAAGTGGCCTTTCAGCCAGATAACCTGAGGTAGAACACTTGCGTCTAATCCTTCTGATCACTGCCTTCTGGTTAGATCTTGGCCTTTTCTCTTCCTGCAGAAATATAAATATTGATGTTATTGCATTATTTTGTCAAGGAAATGGGAATGCAAGTGTGCGAGTGTGTTTTAACTGTAAGTGTAGTGCAGTGGTGGCTGATCTATGGCACACGTGCCACAGCGGGCTCTTTGCATCATTGAAAGCTCTGTTATTGTGTCTTTCTTTCAATGTATGAGTTGTCGTATTTTTAAACTAAAACCTCAGGTATTCAGGTTTAATTGTGGCATTGATACTTGGCGATAAGTAAGTGAGTTTTGGGTTGCAGTTTGGGCACTCGGTCCCTAAAAGCTTTGCTGTCATTGGACACAGCATTTGTAGAGTCCTTACGGAAGTCAATGCTATCACATTTATGTGTTTTCTGGTGTGCCATTGGTTTCATCTGCAAAGGACACAGTTGTTTCCTTTGTTTTACACGGAGGAAATACTAATTTTCCAGGGCTAGTTATCTGTTTCAAGACCCTTGGTTTTGTTTTTAAATTAATATAATAAGTTTTGGCCTGTTTAAAAAAATAACTTGAGAAGTGGTTTTTTAAAAACATAGTTTTATGTCTTAGGCCAATTACTTAACATTTTCTGTGTATGTGTCTGTGTGTGGGTGTGTGCATTTTAATTTCTTTGCCTCTAAATTAGAAATAATAGTTATTTTTACATTCATCCATTCAACACATATCTGTTGCATTCCTGTGCCCAGGTCCTGGGTTACCACCACAAAGATGAGCCCCCAGCCTTCTCTAATACTTTAGTAGAAAGGTGAGATCATAAACATAAATACATAACTAAAATAATGTTCAATCATGGTAAATTTAATGAAGAAACAAAGTCTGAGGAGCAAGATGGAAAATGATTTGGAAGCAGAGAAGAAGGGGTGGCCAACTGTTGCCTCCTCTTTGAGGTGAGAGCATATTCAAGCGTAGACCCAAATGCCTTCGTAGGTCCAGAGCCAGGCATCCAGGGGGTGGAGTGTCCTTGAGTTCCCTTCCTTCTTTCCTCTGTGTGAGTGTGAGTGTGAGTGTGAGTGTGTGTGCATTTTGTGTTTGTTTGTTTGGGTTTTTAAAAACAGGATCCCACTATATAGTCCAGGCTGGCCTTGAATTCACGTGATCTTTCTGCCTCAGCCTCCTGAGTGCTGGGATTACGGGCATGTACCACCATGCTCAGCCTTTTTTTTTTTTTGGTTCATATTTTGAGACAGAATCTTGCTAAATTGCTAAGTTGCCCAGGCTGCATTGAAACAGCAGTTTCAGAGTGCTGGGATTATAGGTGGGGGTCAACACACCAGGCTACGGCTCACTACAACCAGAAAGCAGGCCTGAAGGTAGAGTCTCATGAAGAAAAAACAAAGTGCTGTGATATTTGGACGATATTAGGTTATCAGGAGAGGCAGACAGGGTCCAGATAATACAGGGCCTGGTAGGAGTGGTGTGTTATTTTAATTGCAACGGAAAACATAAGCCAACCCCAAAGATTTGACATTGCATCATTTATATTTTAAAAGCTCTCTCTCTACAAATAAATTGTGAAAATGAGTAACAGTTTATTTAGTATGTTTGCTATAATCAATTTTGCATCTATAATAGATAATTTATGTGTCAGTAATAGATAATTTTAAGTGATAAATATTTTGTTTTATTGTACTGGTGGTTGAACTCAGGGCCTTCACACTGAGTTACCTCCCTATCTGTATCCCACCACTCTTTTTTGAGACAGGGTCTCACTAAGTTGACAGTGCTGGGCTCACACTTGCCATCCTCCTGCCTCAGCCTCCCAGAGTTCTGGGATTACAAGTGTGTGCCATCACTCCCAGCTTAGAAATGATAATTTAAAAAATATATCCACACTACTGAGGATACACAGTACCATGCTCATGAGTAGGAAGGTTTAATATCACAAACATGTCAGTTCTTTCCAAGTTAGGTGATAAATTCAGTGCAACTTTAATTAAAAATATCAAGAGTTTTTTTTCTTTTCCTCCTTTGTGGAGCTTGATAATCTTAGGTGGAAGAACAAGGGGTAAAATGGAGTAAGTTAATCCTGAATTTGCTCTATTTGATATCAACGCCGTGATGCTGTGGCAGAGATAGACCAGAAGAACTAAAAAAAGGACTTCAACATATGACTACATGTATGTGAGAATAATTCTTATTTTGGTGCTAGGCATTGAACCCAGGACCTCACACTGGCTATGTGTGTGCTCTACCATCGAGCTACATTGCCAGTACTCTACAAATTTGATGTAAGAGGAGCCATTGGGTCAATGGGAAAACAAAAGACAATTTTAAAAGTGTTGCAGAAACAACTCGTTATCCATCTAAAATACTAAACCAATCAAGACAGTTGAAAGACAAAGCCATGAAAATCTACTGCTTAAAATAGAAAAAAATACAGGAAAACATCTTTATGACCTCAGGGTGGAAAAGAACTCACTGTGGTTTAAAAACCCCAAACCCCCCCGCCAAAAATACATTTTTGATAATGTTAACATTAAACACTTCTGTACACTGCACATAGCATAAAGAAAAAAAATAAGCCACCAACTAAGAAAAGGTATTTACAAGCTCCCCAAACACAGCTTATTTTTCCAGAATATAGGAAACAAATAACAAAAAGCCTATAAATCAATGACAACCAATGGGGAAAATATATAAAGTTGAAAGTCACAGAAAAGAAAAAATGAAAGGCCAAAAAACCCCACATGAAATAATGTTCACCTCCACTAGAAATAGGAGAAATGCACACAAACAAGAATGGCAACATTTTAAAAATAGCCAATTATATATAATTATATGTAAAATAGCCAATTATTATGCCAGGCGTGGTGACCCATCTGTAATCTCAGCACTTGGAAGGCTGAGGCAGGAGGATCATTGCAAGTTCCAGGCCAGGCTGGACTCCAGTGAGTTCAAGGCCAGCTTGAACTGTATAGTGAAACTGTGTCTCAAAAAATCAAAAAAAAGAAACAAAACAAAACAAAACTCCATTACAGTACTAGGGAGGAACCAGAGCAACAGGCACGTTTATAAACTATAGATTGGAGTATAAACTGTTACAATTTTTAAGAGTAATTTATTTTCAATATCTTGTAATAATATTGAAATAAATTTATTCAGTGATACACTAAATTCTAGGTAGGTAATTCTCAAGAAAAAGTTTTTCATCTGTATGTAAGGAGACAGGAATATTGACAGCATCATGGGATCTTTAGAAAACCTGGAAACAAGGTAAAAGTCTATTTAAAAATAATGGATATTCTACAGATTACATTCATTTTTATATAAAATAGAAATCAAAATGAAGTACAGCTATAGTTACAATATTAGTGAGGATGAATCTCATGAAGACGGGAGAAAAAGTTGCAGAAAGATATTTGCAGTGAAAAATATTACACAAAACACTATCTTATTGTGGAGGTATAGATGTAATAAAAGTATCCATGTGCCCTTGGGAGTGATAAACATCAAAATCAAGATAGTTTTATCACTGGTCAATGGAAAGGTGATTAAGATTTCAGTTATATGTGTGATTTTTAAAAAGTGGATACAAGCCGGGCCTGGTGGCACAGGCCAGTAACCTCAGCACTCAGGAGGTTGAGGCAGGAAAACTGCTGTGAGTTTGAGGCCAGCCTGAATTACAGAGCAAGACCTTATCTCAAAAACTCAAAAACAAAAAAACCCCTTGTAATCCCAGCACTTGGAAGGCTGAGGCAGGAGGGTCACCATGAGTTTGAGGCCAGCCTAGGTTACAGTGAGATCCTGTCTTAAAAAAAAAAAAAAAAAAGGTGGGTGCAATGTTATGTTTCATTAACCTGAAGAATGAATGGAAGGAGGCATGTTAGGAGAGAACTGCAGGACTCTAAGAGAGGTGGAGTTGAGGATGCAGCTGTGTCTGGCACACAAGTGTTCACACATATGAGCTTTTGTTGCTACTATTGCCACCATCATCACCAAGATAAAGCCCAAAAGATACAGGGGGATTGTGAAGAAAGGTAAAACCAGAGCAGCTGTCTTTTGCCAGCTACTTTTACCCCAGTCTTAGCTACAAGCTAGTAAGGATCTCGGAAGCGCTAGCCTGAAGGCAAAACGGTTGCATAGATCTCTAGTGACTCATTCCCAAGGTCACACACTCAGCCCCACCCCAAACACACCTTTTCTGCTTAGTACTTGAAAGAATTTAAGGACCGTTTCTACCCCATTCATTTACAAGTAGCATATTCTGAGCTAAATATTAATAAGTCTATGTTACAAAATACATCGGGGTGTCTCCCAAGAACTCAAAGGAAGGGCAGTTGATTTATTCCTGTTACACAGATACAGAGGCTAAATCAGAGGTTCCTAACCTGGTGTCCACAAACTTCACGAAATCGTGTTAAATAGCACATGATTAAAGAGATGTTTTTCTAGGTAGAAGGTCAGCTTTATTTCTAAATCCATTACTTCCAAAAGATTTTAAAAACAATGGTCAGACGATTTGCTTAAAGCCTAAAGTCACCCCTGGTGGAGTCCTGACTCAACTAGTTTCTCCGGAACTCACGTCCAGAGTTCAGCTTATTATAATCCATTATCATTAAAATTCAAATGAAAGAAATTATTGCTAAAATAACGTCTGTCATGCTGACTACTAAGGCCGAAACGTTATTAAATATACTGAAACATTTAACTTAGGAGGAATAGTATTGTTTGGTTCAGCTGGTGGGCAGTCCGGGTGGGTGCTACTTTTCAGAAGGACGAGTCAAGAACTTTTTACAAGCCCTAGTGGTTTTGCTACACAAGAAATGAACCCGATGCGGCAACGAGGTACCGCATTTCACACTCATCAAGCATAATAAGCATAAGGTCGGCACAAGCCTGTTATCCCAGCACTCTAGGAGGCTGAGGCCAGACGATCCGGTTTGAGCCTTGTCTCAAACAGTAAAAAGGGCTGGAAATGTAGCGCAGTGCGAAGGCCCTGGGCTCAATCCTCAGTACCGCACCATTAAAAAGGTGCAGAGACACAGATCTAGGTTGGAAAGCGGAACCGAGAATGGGATTTCCGTAAGATTTCCATTTGCCCTGGGCCAGTCAATGTTTGCGGGCGTCGCTTCTCTCCCCAGATCACTTCCAGCTCAAACCTCGGATACCCGTGGATAAGATTAAAACAGGCAAGACGCCCGAAGTCCTCGCAGTCTCCTCTTCCAACAGCAAAGCACCAGTGACTGCCTCCAAGCACCCCGGAGCCCAAGAGCCGCCTCAGAGACAGGACCCGCACCCTCAGCCTCGCTCCAGGGCAGTAAGTCTAGGGCAGCGGGCAAGGTGGAGACTTTGGAAGTGAACTTCCCAGCTGGACTCCGATATCCTAACTCTACATTTAGTAATGAAAGAAGGAGGGAACGCCCAAACGCCATACTGAAATGGGACCCAACCAGTTAAACCAGAGCTGGGCGGCGGCACTCGGGTGGGACTCAGGTTCCACCCGGGTTGCGCCAGGGAACTTCCGGGCCGGCGATGTCACGTGACCTAACCCGCCCCGCCCCCGCGCATGCGCACCGTTCCAGGCGCTGAAATTCAAATTTGAACGGCTGCAGAAAGCCGAGTAGTCTGACACTGGAGGCTCAGGGAAGAGGAGAGTTGGTAATAGGCGAATTCCCCTGTTGGGACTTCTTGTTTTCTCCAGAAGACACATTGAGCTCCAGACTCACTTTTCTTTTCCTGAATTTGAACCACCCTTTCCGCCGTCTCACAGCGGGCACGCGACGCCTGGTGCGATGGACCCGTTTACGGAGGTGAGAAAATTTGCGGGCGCGGCCAGCCATGACCCCCTCAACGACTCCCACCCTCTCTCGCTGTCAACGTCTGCCCACCCGCCGGAGAGCGCGTGCGCACGCGTGCGCAGTGCTTGACAACGTGCGGGGTTTGGCGCCCCCCGAGCTGGGGAAACCAGGTCTGGTCGCAGCTGCTCACTGCCCCCAGTCTGTGGTTTGTCTGCAGAGGTGGTGTTTCAGCCTTGCAGACGGAACTCGGGGAGGAAAGATTTGAGTCTGTCTGAAAAGGCGGTAGTGCAGTGGCCCTTGGGAGTCGTGCCTCTCCCCCGCCCCCGCTCGGGCCCTGGTCCCCCACTTGGAGCTTGGGGCTCTCGGAACGAGTTGTGCTGGAATCGCTGGCAGGGTGGTGCCCGGGGACTCGGGGCGGCCTGGAGACGGCAGCGGATCAGATAAGGGGATTCAAGTGTTTAAGGTCGCTGCTAACGAGACGGCAGCGCAGCGTTCAGATGCGCAGGTGTCTGACCTTTGCGATCCTTTCTAGTGTACACGCCTAGCTCCTCCACACCCCATGGCTCTGCTGATTCGCCAAGATTCATACCCGAGATGGACGTTTTAATTGAAAGTAAACAGTGCTGCCGAGGCCAGTGTGTATAACCAAGATTACTAGTCAAGATAAAAAAAAAAAGATGTAATCAATGTTTATGGGGTGTTAACTGCCAACAATACCTTTCTCATCTTTTCTTCCTTGGAAATAGTGTGGATTACATCGCTGTTGTGTATCGTGTTGAGAGTGTACGTCCACACTCGTTTTGCTGGTCTGAATCTTTGTATTTCACCAAGTTCCTCTTCTTTGTTCCCCTTTTCTTTAGGCTGTTGTGAAACTTCCAAACTGTTTTGTTTTTTTTTTAATTTTGTGCATTGTTGCAAAGTGAACCTAAGTATTTCTACACTAGACTGAGATGCTGTGGAGTGACATAATACATTCTTTTAGGGGTGTGTAATTACAATTCCGTAAGTTAAATCTACGACTTTAATTAAAGGTTTCAACAGTTAAAAAGTGTATTTGTATTCAATCACAACACTTATGTTTGTTTCAAATTTTCATTCATCTTGTGGAAAACACATCAATTTGTTCACCTTACTTAAAGATTCTAGTAGAAAAATCCAAGACACATTTTTGTATTAAGTTTTAAAGAAAAGGGCTGGTCATATACCAAATGTCTGTCACACTGAAGCTAAAAAGCATGTATTATTTTATGTTATGTAGAGTAGAACTCCTAAAGACAAGGCTATATGTTCTGCTTAGTAACCGACAGTAAAGAATAAATGACAGGAAAGAAACATTTTGAAAGTTGGCTGAAAAATCATACTTCATTTTATTTAAAAGTGTCATTCTCTAAAGATAGTGCGAATCTCAAAAGAAACTTTCTGGTTAGATAATTTTAGAATCTCCATAGAAATGTGTTCGGTTTAATATAGTTTATATCATGAAACGTTGGATCAGTTGCAATTGGAATAACAGCTTTCACATCTTTTCCTTAATTGGTAACAAGTGAACTAGTTGAACTAGTTCCAACTTTTAGGTGCTTCATGATGGCATTCATAACATTTTTGTACAGTGCAATGAATTTCTGGTACATTTTCTTCTTTAAGAAGGAGTTCAGATCTTTATAAAGTGATTATCTCAAGAGCTTCCTTCTCAAAACCATGGAGCACTAAATAATTTAAGAGAGTTTTCTCAGTTTTTCCAAGGGTGACTCATAGCCAGTGTCAAACTGCAAACAGGAAAGGAATGAACTCATTTACATGAATCCAAGCATATGTTCTAATTTGCTTGGTAACTCTGATCCAGAAGGGCTACAATCATCCTAAACTTTCTTTTCTTCAAACAAGACTTTGGCATTGGTTTTCCTGGCCACCTCTGCTGCTGTATAGTTCTCTGTCAGTCTTCCAGCCTTTTCTGCTTTGCAACTGTTGAGTGGATCACTGCTTGCAGTTTGATTGGCCTTCTCCAGGGAGGAATCACCTTTCACAGTGTTCATCTCACTTGCATTTACCTGTTGAATATAATTCCCTGAGAACATGAACCTTTTGAATGTAGGGACTGTTCTTTGCCATTCAGAGATATTTTCATCAACATCAAACTCAACTAATAATGTTTTATTAAATTAGCACAGTAGACAGCCACTAAGTACATGCAAATTATTTTATAAATCTATTAGAACATATTAGCAATTTTTTTCTTAACTAAAGAAAATTTCAAAATACATGAAAGTACAATAACCTCATGCACCCATGTCTAACTAACTTTTGCAGTTATCAACATGTCATTTTGTTTTGCTTTGTCCTCTCCCACTCACCCCACTGAATTATTTTGAAGCAAATCCTAGACATCATATACAGCAGTACGTCAGTTTACACACTTAAATCTTTCCACAATTCTGGTCACAAACTGAATTGGATGAGAATCAAAACAAATTTCCTCATAAGGTCATCGATGAACCTGACCATTGACTTCGATTTGGTTCTGATCCAGTTTGGTTTGTGACAAGAATCATGAAAAGAATTAAGCTCATGAACCAAGGCACTACTGTAGTTTCAAACACAAATACTTTAGATAATAAAGACTAACAAAGCATAATCACAATGCCATATCACATCTAAAAAATTGAAAGTAATCTCTTAGTATCATGGAATAGTCTGTGATTCAGATTTCCTCGAGTGTCATATATTTTTATACTTTATTTCTTTGAATCTGGATCTGGACAGAGCCCACAGGGCAATGTGTAAGTGGTTCTTCATGAAGCAACCATAAATAGAGAAAAGAATCCATCTCTTGTTCATGGACTAACAGGCAGTTGTGGCACTTGTCTATTATGATCAGCTGGTAGCATTAAAAAGTTTTGCTCACGGTATGAAGTTGGTTGCTTCTGACAGCAAGTTCTTAACAAAAGCAATGGCTTTGTCAAGAGACAGTTTTAGTTAAATGACTAAGAACCCAGACCCTGGATCCTGGGTTTGAATCCTGCTTTGCCACTTAGCTGTGTGACTTACCCTATTTTACTGACCTGTGCCTCAATCTCTCATCTATAAAGTAGTAAAGGAAACAACCTACCAAGTAAAGTTTTGAAAATGAAATGCATGTGCCACATATTGAGGGTACTTTGAACTCACAACCTCGCGCCTGCCTGACAGACGCATAAGCCGCTGAGCCAAACTCCCGGCCCTGGTTTTTTGAGGCAGGGTCGCACTGTATAGCTCAGACCGGCCTTGTGCTCGCGTTGTAGCCCAAGCCGGCTTTGAACTCACAACGCTCCTCCTACCTCAGCCTCCGGAGTGCTGGGATTAAAGGCGTGCGCCACCACGCCCGGCTAATGAGGGCACTTTATTATTAAATCCTGTATAATCCTTACATTATTTTTGTACTTGTTAGATGAATTTAAAACCATGGACTTGCTACTTTTAATACCAGTATAAACTCAGTTTGAAATATTATCAAAGGTTGAGAGTCATTCCATTGCAAGACTACTACAGTGAAACCCAGAGCTATATGTACCAAGTCACAACTTTTTTTTTTTGAGGCAGGATCTTGCTATGTAGCCCAGGTTAGCCTTGAACTCACAGCAATACTCCTTGGTCAGCCTCCTGAGTGCTAGGATTACAGGCATGTGCCACCACACCCAGCTACAACTTTCTATATTGAAATTTTAAAGGGATAAAATAATATTAAAATACTTTGGTGGGACTAAATACTTTTAGCAGCTACTCTGAGAGCTGAGGCAGGAGAATTGCTTGAGCCTAGGAGCGCAGAGTCAGCCTGGGCAACATAAGAAAACTCATCTCTCAAAAGTAAGTAAAATACTTCCTGAAGGCTTTTCTTCTTCTTCTTCTTTTTTTTTAAATTGTGAGAACTTTAAATTCTTCTGTGCATGCAAGCTAACTATAAATAAAGAAGGAAAAGACTGCTACGGTTTTTACTGGAGTTTTTCTCATTTTCCGGAATTAAGTAACAGTCTCTGGGTTGTATTCAAGAGTGCTTAAATTCCTGATATATTATTAGTAATGGTTACTTACAGTTACTGAGCTGCTGAGTTTATGTACTTTAGATAATCATTTAAAAAAATTAATAAACTTTGGTGTTTATTAGTTTGTTTTTTTGGCTTATCTATAAATCTTTAAAATATGGGACTTTCTGGGTGTGGTGGTGCACACCTATAATCTCAACACTTGGGAGGCTGAGGCAGGATTGCTGTGGCATTCAGGGCCAGGTTAGGCTACATAGTGAGTTCAAAGGCCAGTCTGAACTATAACAAGACCCTGTCTCTAAAACCAAAAAATAAAAAAATTAAAAAAAATAAAAAACTGGGAAATTTGAATCTAATGCAGACAATACAACACTTGATGTTTGAATAACCAAACCACATTCTTTTGTTGTGACCCATTGGTGCTGGTAACTGAAGCTATTCTGACTCATAAGTATTCTAACGACTGGAGTGGAATGTGGGCATGACCATGGCATGACCATGAGTGAATACAATTTGGCAGTTTGGTGTCCCTGAAGGGTGATATCATGGGGAAAATTATCAGACCGTTTTGAATTTTTGTAACAGTGATCACATTTGATCACATTTGGGTTTGTTGAAGGAGACATTTATTTACAGGGTGAAGTCTTGTATTTTAGAAAGTATTTGATTCGTAAATTACTCTTTCAGTGACACAGCACCTCGATTTAGTGTCCCTAGTTTTAATGAACATTAAATTAGAAATCTAAGAAGAGAGTTGTGCCTGTTCCAAATTTAGCTCATGTTCCTTTTGCATGCTCAAAGGATTTCTTAAACATTATTCCATTAAATAAGGAGTTAGATCAAAAATAGTTTAACTTCTCAGTCTGCACTATTGTATCTTTGAGTGTAGGATGGTTATAATCTGCTTCCCTCCTTTGATTATATACATTTGAAAGAGAATAAATTGTTTTATGCTATGTTGGTTCAAATAGGAACATCAGTTGATTCAGATAAGAAAAGAGGAGTAACCATGATTTCATGGAATGGCTAAGATTTTTTACTGAAAACTATTGTATATAGATTTTTGTTTTATTTTTGTTTTTTGATTTTGGAGACAGAGTGTCACTGTGTAGTTCAGACTGGCCTTGAACTCACTATGTAGCCCTGGCTAGCCTTGAACTCTCAGTGATCCTTCTGCATCAGCCTCGTAAGTGCTGGGATTGCGGGTGTGCGCACCACGCCTGACTGTGGATGTTTAATTAAATAAAACATGAGGTTAGCTTTTATTTCTTTTTTTCCTAGAAAGTGTCCTATGGAAGGATTTTAATGTGCTATCTCTTGCTGCTCGCCATCATCACAAATCCAAGGGGCTATATTAGTTTTGCTGCTCTAACAAATCACTACAAATTTAGTAGCTTAAAATAAGCATATTTATTATCTTTCAGCTCTGTAGGCCAAAGGTCTGAAGTGGATTTTTCTGAGTTAGAATCCAGGTGGGCCCTAGGGGAAAATATGCGCCTACCTTTTCCAGCTTCCAGAAGTCCCATACCTTCCCTGGCTGTGGTCCCTTTCTTCATTGTCAGAGCCACCAGTCACATTAGTTTGCTCTCTGTTTCCATCAGTATTTCTTTCCTAACTCTGACTTTTCTTTTCTTTTTTTTTTTTGCGGCACCGGGGATTGAACTCACAACCTCGCGCCTGCCAGGGCAGGCGCTTAAGGCATTGAGCCAAACTCCCAGCCCTGATTTTTTTGAGGCAATGTCGCACTACGTAGCTCAGGCCGGCCTTATGCTCGCGTTGTAGCCCAAGCTGGCCTCGAACTCACAACGCTCCGCCTACCTCAGCCTCCCGAGTGCTGGGATTAAAGGCGTGCGCCACCACGCCCGGCCTAACTCTGACTTTTCTACCTCCCTCTTTTCCTTTGTGAGAGGGAACCTGTGTGATTATGTTGGGCCCACATAGATAATCCAGGATAATTTCTCCATCCCAAGATTCTTAATCACATAAGCAAAGTCCATTGTGCTGTGAGGTGACATAGTCACAGGTCAGAGGATTAGGACGTGAACGTATCTGGGAGATCATTATTCTGCTTCACCAATTGACTTAAAAACCACTTTGTTTTCCATAATTCACTGGGTCACAGTTTGTATTGGCCTCAGCTGGGCTGTTCAGCTTGTCACTGGGGAATTTGAGAATGTTCCAGTGTTCAGGTGAGTTACCTGTGGCCAGGTGGCCGGAGACCTGAGCTGTGTGACTGTGGGCCGATGCTGGCTGTCAGTAAGAGTGGTGGTTTGCCAGCAGGCTAAACGTGGGATTTCTCAGGTGGGGCAGTGGTCTAATCGAGAGAGCAGAGACTGCAGGACTCCTTCAGGGGGATTAGAAGTCACACAGTAGAGTACATTATTTATGCCACCTTTTATTGGTCCAAGTAAATCACAAGACCAGCCGAAACTTAAGGTTGGGGAAACTGATTATAACCTTTTTGGGGGGCAGAAAGAATTTGTGACCATGAATCATCTTTTTTTTTTTTTTTTCTAGATAGTTTAGGTTGGCCTTGAACTCACTATGTAGCCTAGGCTGGTTTTGAACTCACAGCAACCCTCCTGCCTCAACCCCAAGAGGGCTGAGATTACAGGCATGTGCTTCCACACTGGCCCCTAAAATCTTACGATTATCCTTATGCCTTATTCCTTAATATTCTTATTGAATCTGTAATGATTTTGAGATTGGGGTGGTGTTTGGTAAATCTTGTCTTAATTACTAAGGATTTCACTTTTGCGATGTCTGTTACTATTACCCTACATGACATTTGATGGTTTATACGAATCTAAACCTTTGACTGACTTTGATATGTTATATATGTAGAAACTGCTTGAAAGAACCCGTGCCAGGCGAGAGAACCTGCAGAGAAAAATGGCTGAGCGGCCCGCAGCTGCTGCCAGGTCTGCGGCTCATGTCAAGCGACTCAGGGAGCCGCTCTCAGAAGCAAGTAACCAGCAGCCCCAGTCTGGTGGTGAAGGTAAAACACTTGTGGGGGGAAAGTGAAATTTGTAATTTTTGAAAAAGATAACATGCAAACATTTCATTATGCA